>CM033112.1:5421257-5713719 GCA_019321725.1 Paulownia fortunei
AGACAAGATGACTAAGAAATGGGTTAGCTACAACTTACATAGGGGGAGAGTTTTGGTGGAGATAAAAAAAAAGGGAGAACAACAAGAAGAAGGTGAGGACATTTTTAAGGGTTTTTGGAAAGACTATTGGGAGATGGAGCAATCATCTTGAGAAGTGGAAGAGAAGATTTGCATCAACCAAGGAAGCTATTTTTGGAAACAAGGAGAGCTTCAACCATTCCTCTCACTTCACTAATTGGTGAATAATTTTCATGCTCTCTCTTATGTATTTTTTTAAATTGTATTCATCCATGATGAATTAAACTTTTCTTTCTAGAGGATGATATAATCTTATTTGATCATATGTTTTGAGTTCCAAACAATATTAGTTTAAGTTATTCACCTTATTTGTGTTATCCTGTTTGGTATTGTATATTGATTATTTGACTATCAATTGATATTGTTTGATGTATGAGATTCGATACACGAGAGAGGGAAGATTATATATAATTATAAGGATAACACAATATATAAATCATAGAGTTGCGAAACTTATAAAATCTTTGAAGTTTTGAAAAAGAAATCATTAAACTTTTGTAGAGTTTTATTTTTGAATATTTATAGAGATATTAAACTTCATATTGGAACTCATAATTAATTCGATACTCGAAATAAGGAATTGATGAACTTAGAAATTCTTAACTTACATGTATTGTTAATTTGAATTGATGTGTTTTGGAAGGAATAACATATGTGATAATTAGGTGAATTATTTCTCTAGAATTTCTTGCTCATAAGACGTTTGTTGTATTATTTTTAATAACTTAACTGTTGCCTTTGCATTTTTTTATCTTATTGTACTTTGTTTACCACTATGTTTTCAAAATCGAACTTGATCGGTCGGTTCAACTGGGAATCGAAGGTCAGTTCAATCCAATTGGCAATATAAAACTGAATTTCTGGTTTGACAGGTCAAAACTAGTCAAATCCGGTCAACTGAATTTTATTTTTTTAATTTTTAATTTTCATTTTTTTAAAAAAAAATTAAATTTGACATTTTGTTTTATTTATGTGGTTATTTGAATTTTGTATTTTGTTAGATAATTTTTTAGATAGTTATTTATCTTTTTTACGTTTAAAATATATTATATGACAATTAGTCTATTATATTATCATTTTATATAGTATAACAATAAAATATAATCAATTTTCTTTAGAACGGTCCGACCGACGGTTGAACTGCTCCGATCAGTTGAACTCTAATCGATAGCAAGACCTGTTTGGTCATCAATCCGATTATGAAAATACTAGTTTACCAATCATCATTTGATTTTGTAGATAAAATTGAAACTATTTGAACTAAAATATTTATGCTATTTTAATTCACTATTGTATTAAAATTTGACACTATACACCTGAACAAATACATCTTGATTTTTGTGAGTTTATGTTGGAACATGAAACTATAATACTTTGGACCTGGTGCAAATACATTAAGATATTGTCGTCTCCCTTGTTTCCCAATTTTCCCTTGATTAAATTGATTTTGTTGCAATACCTATTGTTCTTATGTAATTATGTATCATGTATGATACTCAAGTATTATTGATTCAAAATTTATTTCACTTGAAAACAAGATGCAGTGGGATGAATCTCCTATTTAAATTGATTTTGAAAGTGGATGCTCTTGTTACCATTTCACAATTTGTTTGGGGATGAAGCTTCATACATATTGATTGTCTTGTCCATTGAAGTCCATACATCGTATGTGGACGGATATACTGTTATGAGACACAACCTACACGTGTGTTGTAGTCTGGTCCCTCGTGTCATCTTTCTTTTAAAGAGAGAGGATAGGGGTTAACTGGTTCTTGAGCCACCTTCAATGGTTAGACCCGAATTCTCGTAGTCCTGGCCATCAGAATTTGCTATTGATTCAGCCATGCATGTAACTTAGATACCAGGATCTAGTTCTAGTTTTTATTTTATTGTTCTGTAATTCATTGAAGCTATTGCAAGATGAAGATAAGAATGCCAATGAATGATCTTTTCATCTCAAGTATATTTGTGTAGCTTTGAGTTGCTTATCTTATTTTCGGAAATGACATGCTTTTTATTGAATGTGGAAAATGGGTATCTTATTTTAACTTATGGAGACATTGCATTGCCCTAATAGTATGTCTTTACCCAAAACTGGGATATTAGTCTAATATATGATGCCTTTTTTCTTTTTCAGTTCCATCAACAAATAATGCTGTTTTGCACCTTACATGGTATTTTCACTTGCCATCCATGTCCTGTGTATGGACCAAAAACAGGGAGAACTCAAGAACAAATCGCCCCTGAAAATAATGAGTTTGTAAGGGCTGATCAGAAAGCATGACAAACAGAACAAGATTGCAAACTGGCGGAACAAAGTGCATGATCTTGTATTGCTTGGGGGGTCATATTTGTAGGCATATATATAGAGAGAGAGAGAGAATTGCATTATAGGTATTAAGCAGCAAGGAAACAAAATGAATCAAATAATCCAAATCCTCCAAAACTCAGAAAACCCAAACCAAAATGATGGCCACATTTTGGTTGTGTCCTACCCTTTGCAAGGCCATGCAGCACCCCTTATGAAACTGTCACACCAAATCACCAAATTTGGGACTAAGGTCACATTCCTCACAATGAATTCGACATGCGCGCGTATGACTTCAGCAATGACCGAGTCTGAGAATTGGAATCATAGGATACAGATAATCTCGATTCCCGACGGCCTGGAACTTGAAAGTGGCTGGAAAGATCAGGAGAAATTGCAGGAGAGTGTTCAGAGAGTGATGCCTGGTTATTTGGAGGATTTGCTGAAGAAAACTAACCAATCCCCCAATTGTAGTGATAGGATAAGTGGTGTCATAGTTGATTCACCATTGGCTTGCATGCTGGGAATACCTAAGAAGATGGGGATAAAGATTGCAATATTTTGGTGCTCTAGTCCAGGATGCCTGGCATTAGGGCTCAAGATTCCACAGCTTATTGAGTCTAAGTTCATCGACAACGATGGTAAGCATATATACTTGAAAAAAAAAAGTGGAAAAAAGTTCTGCTTGATGCACATCCATCCATATGAATAATACTTGATAACAAAGATACATTCTAAAATTTTTCTTTTATTTATCGTCCAAGAGCTTGAAAATTTACATCTACTCTATTACATGTTGTAGTTAGATTCCCATTTGAATATAGAATCGAATTGTCAGCATATTGATAGGATTTTTATCATGCATGTAAATTAGATTCTACTTTTAACTTTTCATATGATTTCCTTTGAAATTTGCTGCGTATTTTGAGTTCTTTATGGACAATTTTTGCTTGCATAAAATTATTTGTTGAAATCTGTATGTATCATATCACCCTCATTCACAATACAACAATGTAAAAAGAAAAAAAAAAAAAAAAGTGAGTAGTTGATATACATGTAGAAGTTACGTTTGATGCAATAAGAGTTGAGAGGAGAAAAACTTTTTCTGCAATCATGAACCTTCAATTGAAATCTCATAGACGAAATAACTCTTTCAATTGAACACTGATGTTTCATTTTGTAGGCTTAAAAAAAGCCAACGTTATGGAAAATTCGAATCCAGACCCGATTAGAAGTTGGATATGAGAAACTTATGCATACATTCTAAAGAGTTACATGAATCTGTGACAATCTATTGAAGACAAAGCTGTGAAAAGTTTGCTGATGAAATATCTATCTTTGCAGGGACTCCATTAAAGAATGAAAACATTAAACTGCTGCCAAATATGCCAGACATGGCCACAACAGATCTAATGTGGTACTTTCCAGGCGACACAAACTTACAGAAAGCAATATTTCATGTTACCAAAGGCATCATCCATCACATGAGCAATGCAGATTGGATTCTTTGCAACTGGTTCCAAGAACTTGATCCTGCAGCCCACAATCTAACACCAAACATTTTATCGATCGGTCCATTACTAGCCAACGGGCAGTCTGCTGGAAGTTTCTGCTCAGAAGACACCACTTGCCTAACCTGGCTTGACAAGCAGCCAAAAAGTTCAGTAGTCTATGTTGCCTTTGGTAGCACATCAAGGTTCAACCAGCAACAGCTTGATGAACTAGCAATGGGTCTTGAGCTCATGGGCCGACCCTTCTTGTGGGTGGCTTGGTCGGGTCTAAACGATGGATCGTCCCCTACTTACAGTAATGAGTTCATCAAACGTGTGGCGGATCGTGGCAAAATTGTGGAATGGGCGCAGCAAGAGGTGGTGTTAGGCCACCCATCGACAGCTTGTTTCATCACACATTGTGGTTGGAACTCATTCATGGAGAGTTTGAGCATTGGGGTGCCTTTGCTTTGCTGGCCTTATTTTGGAGATCAGCTGTACACACAGACTTGTATCTGTGATGCTTGGAGAGTAGGCATGTGGTTGAAGGCTGATGAAGGTGGGATTGTTTCGAGGCACGAGATTAAGCAGAAGGTGGAGGAGCTTATGTCTGACCGAATTGTAAGAGAAAATGCATTGAAGTTGAAGGGAATGGCTAGGAAAAGCATCAGCAAAGGAGGCTCTTCTTTGATTGATTTAGAGTATCTGGTACAGCAAATGAAGTATTAGCAGCAGATAGTAATTTTCTCTGTGATTTGTTTAAAAAGTGTCTTCCTTCCCTTATGGTTAGTCTAAAAGCAAGCATCATGACTATTTGCCACTGATTATGAAGAAATGTCTATTCACTACTTCTGCTAACTTTCTTGCTAAGAGATGACAAAGTTACTGATATGTTTAATCTTGAAGGCACTAAAGCTTCTCATTTTTTATAGTTAAATTTTTTAAATTAGATAATTATTTAATATGGTGTAAAATTCACGTCAATTAAATGGTCTCTCTTGCCACCCACTTATAAAAAAGAGTTCTATATACCAAGTTTAGAAAAAAAGAATATCACTTGCACGTGAGAGTCGCGTTAAAGATATTAAACTTTTAAATAAGATGATTGTTTAATAAGAATAAAATAAATAGCAATATAGAAAATTTAAAGGGGACAAAGTTTTGGATTTCAATTAATTAATTTTTGTAAAATTTAAGATTATAAATAAGTGAGGTGACGTGACCATCGATTTCAACCCTCTAATTGCTTCGTCTCTATTATGTGGATGAAAAACCTGAAGTGAAAAGAAGGTTTCAACTTTGAAGTAATAAAACGCAAATTACATTAATTTGTGGGTTGTGCTTATTTATTGATTCAGTTTATTATTATTATTATTTTTTAAATGATCTCAGAAATAGAAAAACTCATGATAGCTAGGGGTAAATTGTATTTAGTGAGGCCCAAACCCCATATATTAGATTTGAACTTAGAATTTTAGGTTGAATGTAAACCGCACAAAACTTGAATTAACTTTAACCCTTTTAATTAAATCTCAATCTATGTTAAAGTTGAGTCTATTCAAGCTCGCCTCATGAACTAACACCTTTACCACTAGCCATAAAAGTAATAAGGTTTGCATTAGCAATCTATGTTCTAAAGCCCATTTGAGACTGCAATTATTGACAATGAATGGAATAAATTCTTTTATTATTTATTTTTATCTCTTTTAATGTTAATGTGTTGTGTACTTATAAAAATTTGATAAATTGGCTTAATACCCTAGAGGTGGGCAGCAAAATTATGTTCATTTGTGTGAAATTTCAGTATAGCTAAATAAATAAATTCTCATATGCATGATGCATCACCATGTATGGTAATATTTATACTATACTATTATATTGTTCATTGATTATTTATATAACAGATAAATATTCAATTTCATAAAAAATCGAGATACATGTCCATCATTTATATATCTGGATGACAGACAAAATATTTTATTTCCTAAAATTTATGTCTATCATCTATATATTCAAATGATGACCAAATATTCTATTTCATAAAAAAGAAGATACATGTCTATCATCTATATACCTTATATATTATTCATTTGGATAGCATCTCAAATACCCACCATATATTAAGGCTGTTAGAGCATCTCAAAGACCCACCATGTATTAAGGGTGTCCGAATATTTTTGGTCATACAAATATTTTCATTTCAATATCTCTACTTATGAGAACCCAAACAAGAGAGAGTTGAGTATGTGAAATTTTTTTGACTAGTTGGTAAAACTTGATATGCCAAAAATATTAGGGTGTTCCAATTTTAACCCTACTTTCTTAAGCAATTACATTTTGTAGTACCAGAAAAGCACACTTTGTGTGTATTTTAAATATAAATTTCATTCCCATAATTTGATTCATGTAATTTTATTGCATCTAAAAAATGTGTTTTTTTAATAAATTTTTTTAGCATACATAGTAAGAATTATGATTTATGAGCAATAACCTAACGTGTTTCTTCAATTCCCAAAGGATTTATTACCTTTAATTAAGTTGCCATAATTGCAGTATTCCAAAGTTCAATGAGAAATGCTCGTGCTTATGTATTGAATATATAGAGATGTTAATGAGCACGGGATGTTAATGGGCCCGTGTAAAATCCGGACTCATCCCTAATGGGGTGGGTCTCATCAGTATAAATGAGTTTAATATGGGTTCTAAGTTTGTCATTTTCAGATTCGACCCGCCTTGACCTAATTTTTTTATTTTTTTAAAAAAATATTATATATATTTATATGATATTATAATTAGAAAAATATATTTTTTTAGAAAGTTTAAACAGTATAAAATATAATTTTTAATATTTTATAAATAATAAAATAGGTCTAACGGGTTTACCCATCGAGTCCGAGTGTGGGGCGGGTTTAGATATGGATGCATAAAAACCTTAACGGGTCGAGTCTCGTATCCAGGCAAACCTGATCCAGACCCTACCCACTACCATCTTTATAATAAATGTATGTATTATGCTCATTCGGTGTTATATGTACTCGATAAATAATACTATGTAATATATGCCCATTATATACTATATATTTGTTACAGTAGTGGTCGATGAGCCAATTGATCTGACCGTTTATACTTTTGTGAATCATTCTTGTTTATATTCATATCATTTAAATGACAACCTTCATCTTAAATTCATTATAAGAATTAGATGAAGTTCTTAGATCACATATAATTATGGAGCGTGATCGCACATATGATGACGATCATGAAATATCTTTCTAAAGCTGTAGTATTAAAATGTTCCAAGTCAAGAATTAATGAAATGAGACATTATTGATCCTGTTAAGACTAGCGCATATAATGCAGGCTCGAAATGAGGATGTCTCATTTCATGGGCATTGATGTGGAGACACTAGTGTATGTTTGCGAGTGCTTGTTGGGGAATAAGTACACTGAACTACCCCCGCTTGGAAATTCCCCATTGAAAATATTTTATTGTCGAATGAGAATTTTCTCGTTATGATAGGGCAATAATTAGTTCTTGAACTTGAGGCACCATGATTACCTTGTGCCTGACATGTTTCACTTTGATGTATTTGCTAATTGTATGATAATTACAAGGGATTTATATTGGGTATACCATCTTCATGTATGGAGGTTCATTAGTGGCCAACAAAGAATTCATTTTCGATCTAGATGTATAGGTAAATCTCCTATATATTCCACTGTACTTGACTCTAAAATTCTTGACCAAAGTTGGATGAAAATTAGACATGAGGTGTTCTAATTGTTCATCATCGAGTGAAATTATTAGGAATGGAAACATAGTTATTGAGCTAATGGGGTTTCGACTGATAATCCATGCCCTAGGCTCCATCGGGAGGTTAGATGACGAAAAGACTGTACTTGCATGGTATTCGTAATTGGAATAGGTTCGTACCTTCATCTAAGATTATGAGTCATGATGCACTGCTAGGTGTCACAACCTCCCAAAAATATGTGTATATATATAAAACCTGTGCAATATAATTTGTGCATGTATGCATGTGTATAATTTTTTTTGGCTAGTTAGTTTAACATAACACTAATAAAATAAAGTGTTTTAACATCATGTAACACTGTATATAGATAGATAGTTATTTGAATGATAAAAAGGTCTATCAATCATTACAAAACTCAGACTCATTTACAATCAAGTTTTAAAAGTGATATACAAGATAAAGTCACTAATATAATACAATAAACCGTAAAATCAAAAACATAACCTACAAAATAGCCCCAATAGGTCGTCATCCATGTACATAAATTTCTAAAAATTCTAACAAAATTCAAAAATCGATAATAACTCTTTCTTACAACTCTCTTTCATGATAACTGTAAAAAATTATAATTTGACAATCTTCTTTATTTTCTACAAATAGTAAATATTTTTCTACTATGGCCTCCATAAATTTCTAAATTTTCATCACCTAGAATTTAAAAGTTTTAATAATCCTAAAATAATCCACAATGCATAATTCTCAATAAATTAATCAACATAAAAGGTTATATCATAATCCTAGCCAATATAACAAAATTAACCTAGAGAACTTAAAATCTAATTAGTTGATTTTGAACCTTCAGAAGGAATTAAAACATTGAAACTGATCTCATATATATATATATATATATCAAGTACCCTATCTAGTCTTATTACAAACTTAGTAGATAATAGAGAAAATATAGCTTCAAAGATAGAATATCAAACATAAATTTTATACCTTTTATTATTGATGAGTCTGCCTCAACATTAGTTTATACAAAATCTTAAAATATATGAACAATAGTAATTATGAAATATAAAATAAATTATACAACAAATAAAACTTATTGACATGATTGTACTCCACCAGTTTCAAAGATCATGTATATGTATAGTCTACAGAACCACAAATCAGGCTCTAATACCACTTTGTCACAACCTCCCAAAAATATGTATATAACCTGTGCAACATAATTTGTATATATATGCATGTGTATAACTTTTTTTTCTGGCTAGTTAGTTTGACATAACACTAATAAAGTAAAGTGCTTTAACATCATGTAACACTATATATAGATAGATAGTTATTTGAATGATAAAAATGTCTATCAAAATCATCACAAAACTCAGACTCATTTACAATGGAGTTTTAAAAGTGATATATAAGATAAGGTCCCTAATATAATATAATAGACCATAAAATCAAAAGCACAGCCTACAAAATAGCCCCAGCAGGTCATCATCTATGTACATCAATCTTTGAAAGCCTATATGAGCTCCACAGCCAGCGCAGTAAATTAGGGATCTCAAGTTTTACCATGCTTACCTATAATGTATGAACTACGTGAGCTAACGTTTAGTAAGTGAAAATCATGCGTGCTGAAGCGATAATCTAACATATATGTGATGCCTCTATATGAAATCATGCGAGGAATGCAAGGTCTTGAACCAAAACAGTTCATTCAAAATCATTTTCTATCACTAGGCCTTTGACCTACCTACTATGCACCAGATAAAGCTCTAAACAATATTAATAATCACATAACTATAAATAAGTTGACTCAGTCCAGAGGCCATCTTCTGGGATTACTAGAGGTCCACCCCCTGTCTTCCATTGTGATCCTCCAGAAGTTTTCCCACCAGCGGAGTCAATAAGGGCACAATCAAGTGGTTTATCCTCTCGTGACCACCAGAGGCACACTCCTGTCAACCCCTATGATCCTTTGAGAAATAACACTCGCGACACCCCAAAATATTACATAGACACGCCTCACATACCTCGGTGCACTAGTAGTGGCCAACCAAAATATTTTCTTTATGAAAATAATGTCATGCATGCAAAATATCAACTTTGAGCATATGTTATGCATGCACGTGTAAATGCTGATGAATAGCATGTTTAATGACACAACGAATCCCATGTCCCATCATTCAAGTAACGTATGCACTATAAGATATTTATAATACTCATAATAGACTCATCAAGATACAAGGATCACACTTAATATAGATAAGGCAAGAAATATTATGTCCGCGCATTGTAATTGCAAAATGAATTTTCATTTACCTTTAATCGATCGTATCTTACTTCTTAGTTTCTTAGGTGTTACTTCCCAACCTTAGGTGTGAATAATCTGTAAAAATATAAGATATCAATCACTATACTCAATCAACAAGTTCATTATATTTAATCATATACAAGGACATTGAATTTCAATTTAACTATGTAACAATCAAACTTTACTGCTTAGGGACTAAAACCTAATACACTCTCCTAAGTACCTTGATTTCTCATCTTAAATGTATGATAAAATCACCTAATTGATATGTTATAACTCTTATAACAGTTCTCTATATTCTAAACATCAATTTTACCATAGATATGTTGAAGCATGCCAAGTAGTATAATGGAACAGATTTCCATCTTCTATTTTCCTTGCTGTCACATTAAGTTTCATAGCAATTTTAGCATCCTTAGGCGTATTTATTCACTCTAAAATTTTTACCACACTTAGCTAATATATAAAAACATATAACTATGCCATAGCATTTCCAAAACTCATGGATTTAGCTTCCCTAATTCAATCTCCTTCACAGCACACCAAAATAGATTTTGCTACTATAGACATATAAATGGTAATAATTATAGGTTTTATTTAACATACCAAACACTTTTGAAGCCTAAAACATAAAAAAATAGTAAGGTGACAGTTTCTACCACTAGTATTTCCTATTAAGTGTTTGTCATCAAAAATCCTTTTTTTGTGCACCAAAGTCTAACTAAAAACTTCCTAACACTTTTATAAGATATATTTAAAGCTTAATAAACAGTAAAACCATTTAGAATAATATGAAAATCAAAGGCAAAACCATAGATAAGTGTTACCTATGCAGATTTTGAGGTTAAACTTGATGGTAATCACTTCTCCTTTGCTTTCCTTGCTTTTATTTCAACTTGGAATAAATTTAGAGCTCTTGGAGACTTAAGGTGCGTGTTTGGAAGCTGAAAATGGCTGAAATGAGGGTCTAGACATGGCTTAAGAGTGAAGGGCTTGAGGTGTTAACTTAAGCTTAATAAGAAAGCATGAGGTGACAAAGTTTGAGGTGTCAAATGGTGGTTTAAATATGATATTATACACAACTTATACAACTCTAATATGGTGTTTCTCAATATTTATTTATTTTTTTACAACCTATTTTAACTTTCGTACTATCAGATAATAAATTATACCCTAATTTCTTAACCATTCATTCGATTTTTAAATTGATTGACATCCGATTCTTAAATAAATTGTCTAGTTTTCATTTGTAAAATCATATGCATATATGGACTTTGAAATATGACACTTAAATCAAATTGCATCATGTTTAATATCCCAAGTATTATTAGTTTATGAATGTATACCTTTAAAACACATTGATTTAGTTGAATTGAAACATATTAGCTTACTAGTAATATCTTTAATTACTTCTAAAATTATAACATATAACCTATGCATATCCAATAGATTGACCAACCTATTCTTTCTCTTATCAAATTATAGAATTTCTTAATTAGGTCATAAGATCTCAATTACTAATATCATGTGATAGAATTAGAGGTCTAACGATTAAGAATGCTATATAAGATGCCATATAAATGTTAATACAAATTAGCATATAAGTAGCATATAATGCATAAATCACATTGTCAAAGTGAGTAGTGTGAGGATTGGGTATTATACTAGGTGCTTCCCATAACTTGTGGGTTTTTGGAATTAATGAGTTAATTATAAAATAATTAATTAATTAGATTAATTAATTTAAATAATTAATTATTCAATTAAGTCACAAGAGTTGTGAACTCATGAATTGCTTAGAATGAACCTAAGGGGTCACACACAAACTCGTACAAGTCCATTTATTGCTTAAGAAGGGTTGAATTTATTTACTTAATGTGATTAATTTAAATGAGGCCTAATTAATTTAAGTGATTGAATTAATTAATTATATTAATTAAGTGACCTAATTGGATTAGGTAGCCTATGTTGGAATAAATAATTAATTGATCGGATCAATTAATTATAGTGGGTCTATTTAATTTATGAGATGAATTAGTTTAATTGATTGGATCAATTAATTGAACTTAACTAATTAATTGAGTCTAGGTCCATCAGGTGTGGCCTTGTAGGAAGCCCATTAGAAATTAAATAGAGATTTAACTCCAAATTAAGTTAAGGTTGAAGTCTTTTACTTGCTTTGGAAGACTTATCTTGTAGGGACGAAGTATCCTTATATGATAAGGAGACTTACCTTGTGTTAATACTAGGTAGGAATACAAAGAGAGTTAAATAAGGAATAAATATTCTTGTATGACAAGAAAACATACCACGTGTGAACACTATTAGTGAACACAAGAAAGTTATATGAGGAAAGAATTCCATAAAGATGGAATTTAGAGGGGATATTTATATTCTTATTCTGAAAATTAGGGGATGATTTCTTCACCTTCTTGGATGTTTTTTTGTATCATTCTTGGCTGTAGAATTTGTGCTCTAACCCCTCTTGATGAAGAAAATTGTTTCTTTATGCAAGCAAAATAATAAATAAATAAATAAATAAATAAAATGGCTTATTTCCTCCTCCGAAAATCGCCATCTTATTCTCTACTCTATATTGTTTTGATTCTTAGTTTCATGTGTTGAATGTAGAATTAAGACAAACACCCAAAACACTTATTCTTGCTCCAAACCATGAAAACCTATTCTTAGGTTAGAATTATCAAGTTGAGATCCTACTAGCATAGGAATGATTTTGGAGGTGTAGGCATGCTTAGAGAGGTCACATTTGGGACTCTAAGCAAATCTTTCCATGATGAGGGGTCTGGATCAAACTTGGGAATTGTTCGTGGAGAGAACGATTTGGATCGTTGAACTCACATCTTCAACTGGAAGCAAATCAGGTAAAGGTTTCTAAAACCTCTCTACGCTAGATATAAAAAAATGCACAACTGAGTAATCGCAAAAGAATTTTAGAATTTTTTTTAATTACTTGTGATGTAATGTTTGTTTTATTTTTGAAAAAAAATAGATTCTGGTGCGTATATATTTTTTGGGATCGCTCGAACTCAACAGTGGTATCAGAGCCACGTTTGTGCGTTTCTGATAAGTTTATTTAATACATGTGATAAAGTAAATATTTATATATGTGATTAATTTTGAATCATTTAATTTCTTTGTTTGGAATTAATTTAAAAATCATTTTAAATGTTAAAATATTTTAAGAAACGAGACGAATTAAGAAATTAGATTTCTTGATTCAAGAATTTAAAAGATTTGTGAAATCTTGAATTTTTTGAAACATATCAAGAAATACAAAATAAAAAAAGCTGATTTTTTAATCAAGAAAATTAGTTTATTGATCAAATTTCAAGATTTCTTGATGAGATCAAGAAATCAAGAATTTTTAATGAGATTAAGAAATTAAGAAATCAAGATTTTGTGAAATCTTGAATTCTTGGACAACAACAACAAAAAAATGGGGCTGTCGACTACCTGATGTGTTAGTCAGGTGGGCTGTTGGCTGATCGATGTCGGGTCGCCAGACAACACCCAACGTGTAGGCGCGCAACTACCCCAATGTGTGGGAGCCCAACCACCTGACGGATGGGCATAAGGGCACATGATGGGTGCCTTAGACAACCCATCTTGTGCACAACCTACCTCCCAACGGATAGTAGCCTTGGGTTGTTATCCCGACCCGTCTCATTACGTAATTGTTACGTGAAGTTTATAATTTTTTATTTTAATTTAAATATTGATTTTAATTTTTGAAAAATTATTTTTCTTGAAAAATCAAGAATCTTGATCCCAAATTTGAAAGAAATTGCACATAACGTAATCAATAATTTTATATGCTTTCATTATCTTGTGATAATTTATGTTAAGTATGCTAGTTAGATTCTCAAGGAGTATAGGCCAATATGGTTGGTTTAATTTTGTGCACTTACTGGTTATTTTTTGGATTTTAATTAAAATAATGCCTGCAAGTCTCACCTTTCTCTATTTTATTTTTGATGTACTTTTCTTTCCCTCCTATATACCTCCCTTTGGAATTGTTCCAAGGTTTCTTGTAGTTTTAACAAATGTAACGAGAGTAGAGTTAGGTGGGGAGGTGTATCTTTTTGTAATTTACGAACATTACAAAAAGATGGAATGAAGACGGAGGAAAAGTGAAAAATCAAGACCCATGAATGTATGAGATACCTTTATGTAATAGATAGATTTGTTTATATTTTAATTATCACCCTTATATTGACCTTGATCCAATTTGGCTCAAGTGGATCGCATAGGACTAAAGGCTTATGATTATTCATTTATTTTAGTATGTATGTGATGCATGTTACTTTTATTTAATGCTTCCTTATGATGTATGCTTATCATCATTAGGATAGTGAACATTAAATAAACAATATAAGAAAACGATGAGATCTTGCATAATAAATCTAGTATGACCCTCACTTGAAAATATTTGAAGTGGAGAACCTTGATTGGTTCAATATCAAGCATAAAAAAGCAATACTGGATGGGACCTAATCATCCAAACCTTCTATAAAAGTAGTGGCATACAGATACACTACCACATTTAGTCTATTGGCCATGAGTTGTAGGATGTGCTAAGTATTGGCAAGTTGTGACCATTACTAAGCATTGAGATGCTAATGGGGTGGACTCGTCTTTATCATTGGCGAATAAGTTGTGGGATGATTAGATGCTCTATCTATATAGATATGTTGCGGATTTTATGAACGCAAGTGCACGTTATCATTAATAAGTAATAAATTGATGAATATAGTATCGTTCACATGAGGACTATTGTATTATTAAGTACCGAAATTATATTAATTCTAATTTTATTTGAATAAATGTAAGATTGAGTTGATTATTACAAACTAAATCTCACTAAACTAAACTAATAATAAAAAATAATTAAAGATAAAATTCAATAACTAAAAAGCCTAGGGTTATGATTTCATCATTATTAATCCGAATTGAATAATTTATCTCATCGATCTCAGTTTAATTACAAGTGATAGTCGAGAATCCTTAAATTATCCACTAGCCTCTCCCAAGGTCTAATGAAAATATCATCAATTGCTAACCAACTATATTCCTAAGTGAATTACAATAATCAACAATTCATTAGGTTGTATGGATCTCAAATATGACTACACAAATTATGTAAGTATATTCTTATCTCATATGCAATTTATGATTTTTTGCACATAGAACTAAACACATATATCACATCTCGGGTCAATATGATTAACAAATCATTCAATTAGTGGCCAAGTAATTGAAAGTATTAAGAACAAGAAAACTCAACTTGAAAATAAAATCAAGAATTGAATTGATACAAATATTCAAAATATCATAATTAGATTACATCATAACCTTAGAAAAATAAATTAGTTCATGGTGATAAAAATGAATAATAACTTAACAATATCCATGAACATAATTAATGAGAGAAAGAGGAAAATGAAATAAAACTTGGAAGTAAGATGAGTTTCTTCCCCTTGTAGATATCTTCTTCTTAATTCTTGAAAGAAATCTCTCATCTTCTTTTCTTTTTTCTTCTTCTTTCTTGGCTTCATTTCTTTTATCTCTCTCTCTCCCCCTCTCTAAAAATTTAAAATGGAGACTCTTGAGATATTAAAAATTAGATGAAGATGTCCTAAAGACGAAAAAATAACAATTTTACCATTAGTTGTTTGCTCGATAGCGCCTACGCATTGCCCATTCTGTCCAAGGCAGTGCTTGCAGTACCTAGGCGCTACACTTGCTGGACGGAGTTATGCCTAAATACCAAGATGTGTCATACCAGAAATTTTCAGTCATGTACATACTATTTAACCTGATTTTTCTCATTAAAATAGAAAGAATTGGATTTTATGGCAAAATAAAAGTTATAGATCTATATCTTGAATTTCTAATAGTTCAAGAAACAAGTAAAGATGATATTGAAAAAAAATATTATAATTGAAATACGAACATTACCCTTAATAGCACCAGAAGGCAGATTATTCTAAATTTTAACCAAGTTTTATGTTTTTTTCCATTTTCTTCTCATTTTGCTATTAACTACAATATTTCATACTAAATAAATAAAAAGTAACATAAATACTCAAAAATTAATCAAAAAGTTAAGCAAGTGGTATTCAATTAATGAGTATAAAATACACTCATCAAATACCCCTAAACTTAATATTTTGCTAGTCCTCGAGCAAAATAAATAAATAAAATAAGTAAAATAACAACTGATGATCACAACCAACTAACTAAATGGAGCTCAAAAATCATTGTGAGTTTATAACTCAAAAACATCTCAAAATATTATCAAAATGCATGATTTCAACTCAAGTGCCAAATTCACCATCTTTAAATCATTTGAGTGTGTGTGTGTGTGTGTGTGGCCTCTTGCACTTAACTTTTCACTACTCGGATTGATTTATGCAAACTCAACAAAATTATTGATCTCTTATTTATATTTTTTTTTGTTTTTTTGTTTTAATTCCATAGGCTTATTTTTCATATAACTCTCCACTAATGTAAACTAACACAACATTAAGTATCATTAGGACTTTGAAAGCTTGTAATATGTGGCTAAGGTAATGGTAAGATAAAAGACAATATAGTGGCTCAAATTACTCAACACACAACTATTCTAGAACCTAGTTAATAAACACCACCAACTCTTCGCCTTATACCTTAACGAACCTTTATTTATTTATTTATTTTTATTTGTCATGTCACTTTATTCATTAAACTCCCTTTTTTTCACACATTTTTTTTGATGTGCTATACTCCCAAACTTATTTGTTTTTATGAACAATGGGTGTTGTACTCTTTTCTCATATTTATTTACTCTTTTTTTTGGGGAGTTTTCACTACCTCTCCTTTGCCATTTTTTTTTCAAACTACTTTCAATACTCAAAATAATGTTACTAGAATAGCAGTGAGTTAAGTATGGGGTAATATGTAAGATAAAAAAAATAATTCATTGGTTGAGATTGATTTGTAGGGTGACAAAGAAAATGAGTCAATAGGCTCAACAGGGGACATTAGGAATTTATGTATAATAAACAGGGTGGCTTGAAAGGCTCAAATGGTCCAAAAATGGCCTAACTCACTTCTTTAATTACATATGATGTAATATTTGTTTTGTTTTTAAAAAAATTTAAATTCCTCTATGTATACATTTCTTGGGATCTTGTGAACCCAACAATATCTTCGATAGTAATATTCTTTGTTAACGTACATCTTTGAAAAATTTCTAATTTCTATTTTAGATCTATTTTTTGTATTGAGACTATTTACATATGCTATTTATTTTTGTTCAAAATCATCCAATATTACTTTACAATTATTAGTTAAATTATCTAGATTATGTGCAAAAGAGTTTCAACATAAATTCAAGACTAATTATACAATGATTACTAGATTCAATCACTCTAGAAATCTTGCTAAAACATGGTAAATTGGTTAAAAGCTTTGGTATCGAAATTATTGCTCTAAAATATATCTTTATTCAAAATCAATAAGGGTACATCACTTTGCTCAAACCTTTTATAAGGTTATGGATTTCAATAAGGGCACATCACTTTGCGCACACAGCCGTCGGGTGTCTGACACCTAACGCCGGTGATTTTTTTTCTTCATATTTAAACAATTTAAATAAGCAATTAAAATTATTCCAATTAAAAATTTCTAAAATATGCAAAATCAAATTTTACATAATTAATATGAATTTAAACAATTTAAAAACATGTATTCATAAATCTGAAATTCACTAAATAAGCGAAACCGTGGCTCTGATACCACTATTGGGTTCGCTATAATCGCAGGGGTATATGCAGTTGAAAATTAAAGTTTTTATCAAACATAAATTTAACCCATTTGATTCGAAAGCGATTTTAAGAAACCCAACAGTGGTATCAAAGCCACAGTTTCGCTTATTTAGTGAATTTTGGATTTATGAATACATGTTTTTAAAAAGACAAGTGTCGAATTCTATGTTGGCCACTAACAAACCTCCATGCACACCAGTGCAACACCCAACATATCCCCTTTGTGATTGTCAAGCAATCAGAAGATATATCAAAGTGCTTCAGGATGCACACAAGGCTACCATCGTGCCTCAAGTCTGAGGACTAGTCATGTACTATCGCAACACAAAAATTCTTATTTCGACGGGCAAAGTCTCCAACTAAGAATTTCTTGTGGGCCATATTCGGTGTACTTGTTCCCTAACAAGCACCCACATACATGCACTTATGTCTTTACGCTAATGCCAATGGAATGTGACATCCTCGTCTAATGAGCATACATTATATGTACGAGTCTTACTGAGCTATTTGATGTCCCATCTCAAAAAGCTCTCGACTTGAAATTTATTTAAGACCAAAGCTTTAGAGGCATGTTCCACAATCGCCATCATATGCTCGACCATGCCCTTTAGCTAAATTTAGTGTAAGGACTTTATCTAATGTGCAGAATTAAAAAATGCAAGAGATAAGATAAAGAAAATGCTTTTTTCATTAATATGATTTCCAATAAGATTGTTTTTACAAAACCAAAAGAGTATAATACACCCAATCTAATTGGGGCGTTGGGCATCCTACTCTAACAATCTCCCACTTGCCCTAACTCCAATTGCCCATGTATCGAAGGCCCATCTTCTCAAGATGTCCATCGAATATCTTATGTACTAAGGGCTTAGTAAGTGCGTCTACTATATTTTCTATTGAGGCAACTCGATCCACAATGACGCCGCCTCTACCAATGATTTCTTTGATCAAGTGATATCGTCTCATCATGTGCTTGGATCTTTGATGAGATCTTAGCTCTTTTGCTTGCTTGGAACTCTTCCAACTGACCGCACCACCATTCAAAGTGAATATGTATCCGAACATGGACTTTGAGTCATCTATATCGGACTGAAAACTAGAGTCTGTATATCCCTCCAATTTTAGTTCTCCATTGCCGTATATCAGAAAGATATCCTTAGTCTTTCTCAAGTACTTGAGGATCATCTTATCGGTTTTCCAGTGTTCTTCCCCTGGATTGGATTGATATCTGCTCGCGACACTCAGAGCATGTGCTATATCAGGCCTTGTACATAACATTGCATACATTATGCTCCATATTGCAGAAGTATAAGGTATGCGAGCCATTCTTTCTCTCTTTTCAGGTATCTTAGGAGACATAACTTTAGAGAGTGAAACCCCATGACTCATAGGTAGGAATCCTCTCTTGGATTCCTCCATGCTAAACCTTTTTAGCACTTTATCTATGTACATGGACTGGGATAGTCCGATTATCCTTCTGGATCTATCTCTATAGATCTTTATCCCTAGAATAAAATATGCATCTCCCAAGTTCTTCATGAAAAACTGATTAGATAACTAAGTCCTCGTTGACTACAACATCCCTACATCACTCCCAATGAGTAGGATGTCATCAACGTAGAGCACAACAAATGTAACTGCACTCCCACTAACCTTCTTGTAGACACAATAGTTTATCCGGGTTCTTATGAAAGTCAAACGTTTTGATCGTTTCATCAAACCAGATGTTCCAACTCCTCGAAGCTTGTTTGAGTCCATAAATGGATCTCTGGAGCTTGCAAATCTTTTGCTCGCTCCCACTGGATATGAAGCCTTCTGGCTGCTTCATATAGATATCTTCCTTAATGTTTTCATTAAGGAAAGCGGTCTTCACATCTATTTTCCATATCTCATAGTCATAATATGCAGATATGGCTAACAGTATCAGTATGAATTTAAGCATCGCTACTGGTGCAAAAGTTTCCTCATAATCAATTCCTTGCTTCTGAGTATAACCTTTTGCTACCAATAATGCCTTATAGGTCGCTATCTCTCCATCTATTCCAAACTTTCGCTTGTAGACCTATTTGCAGCCAATGGGAACAATTCCCTGTATTGGGTCCACCAAAGTCCATACCTTGTTGGAGTACATAGAGTCCATTTCGGATTGCATAGCTTCTTGCCACTTCTTCGAGTCGATGTCAGACATCGCCTCTCTATAGCTTCTTGGATCATTATCCAAGGAAAGTCCCTCATCTTTGTTCTCTAACAACAAGTTGTACCTCTTAGGTACCCTTGAGACCCTTTTGGATCTTCGAACAGATTGTGCCTTAGAGGGTCCAGCATCAGCTAGTGTACTATTTACTACGTCAGTTGGGGTGTTCTGTGGTTCTTGAACCTCTTCAAGTTTTACGACATTGTCACTTCCATCTGAAAAAAATTCTTTTTCAAGGAAGGTAGCATTCCTCGAAACAAACACCCTTTGTTCCGTGGCATCATAGAAATAGTATCCAACAGACTCCTTTGGATACCCCACAAACTTGCATAAGCTGGATCTCATATCCAACTTATCTCCCACTAGCTGCTTCACATAAGCAGCACACCCCCATACCCTAAGGTATTTATAGGAAGGTATCTTTCCATACCACATCTCATATAGTGTTTTGGGCACGGCTTTGGATGATACCCTATTTAATAGGTATGCCGCCATTTCTAAGGTATAGCCCCAAAATAAAAAAGGTAATGAAGTGAAGCTCATCATAGATCGAACCATGTCCAACAAGGTTCGATTTCTGTGTTCTGCAACTTTATTGAGTTGGGGAGTAGTAGGAGGAGTCTACTGTGAGAGAATCCCATTCTGTTTTAGATAATTTAAAAATTCTGTGCTTAAGTATTCACCTCCTCGATCAGATCAAAGAGTTTTTATATTTAATCCAGTTTGTTTCTCTACTTCAGTTCTGAATTCTTTGAACTTTTCAAATACTTCAGACTTGTACTTTAAAAGGTACAGATAACCATACCTAGAGAAGTCATCGGTAAAGGTTAAAAAGTAGTTATAGTTCCCACGGACACTAACATTTAGTGGCTCACATATATCTGTATGGATCAAATCCAATAGATGCTTAGCTCGCTCCACTTGTCCAACAAATGGAGATTTGGTCATCTTTCCTTTGAGGCAGGATCCATAAGTTGGTAGTTCTTGCTTTTTCATTAGATCAAGTAATTGTGCCAATTTGTTAATCCTTTTCTCAGAAATATGTCCTAATTTTGTGTGCCACAGGCTCATTGAAATATGATTATCTAATTTTTTTTATTTTGTTGAATTGTGAAAATGGGGTTATGGGGAGTAATAGTGTATAAACAATTCGTCAAAGAACCAGAATATATAAAATTAGAACGTTTGAAAATAGAATAATTTCCATTCTTAATGGTAAATCTAAAACCTTCTCTATCCAAAACTGGAATAGAGATAATGTTCTTAATAATATCTGGAACAAAAAGATAATTATTTAAAACTATTACATAACCATTCTCTAAAGCCAGATTAACGGTCCCTATAGCTAATGCAGCAGCTCTTGCTCCATTTCCCATCCTAAGGACCGTCTCTCCTTCATCCAGCTTCCTACTTCTTGCCATCATCTGCAAATCATTGCAAATATGTGAGCCACAACCGGTATCTAACACCCAAGAGGTATTGTTAATCGACAAGTTAACTTCAACAAAATATATACTTGAACTCTTCAGGCTTGCAAGATACTCCTTGTAATTCCTCTTCCAGTGCCCTGGTTTGCCGCAGTAATGGCACTTGTCATTGGCTTGGGAAGAAACCTTTTTGACACCGCCCTTATCTTTCAGCTTGTTGGGTTTAGAGGAACCCTTTCCTTTCTTCTTTCCTTTCTTGGGCTTTTTAGCCTTTGATCCGAAAGAAGATCCAACAAGCAGAATCGGCTTGTCCTTTTTCATAGTGGACTCAGCCATCTTTAACATGTTCACAAGCTCAGCGAGACTAGTCTCCATGTTGTGCATGTTAAAGTTGACAACAAAGGTATCAAATGATGGAAGCAGAGATTGCAGCAGAAGGTCCGTATAGAGTTCGTTCTCTGTAACGACTCCAAGGGATGCCAGCCTTTCAATAAGGGCTATCATCTTCAATCTATAATCATGGACTGAAGAGCCCTCAGTCATACGACATCTGAAAAGCTCTTTTAAGATATGATATCTCATCTGCCGAGTTCTTTCACCATACAACTCTTGTAAGTGAATGAGGATCCATAAGCAGTATCTTGATCCTCATTCTGCCTCTGCAGCTCATTTGACATCGATGCCAACATGTAGCATCGAGCCTACAGATTGTCATCAACATGACGTAAATAACCTGCATAATCCTGTGAAGTAATATCCTCCGGTGGTACCGAAAGAGGTGCAGTGTCGAGGACATATACCCTCTTCTTTGACTGAAGAACTATTCTCAGGTTTCTTAGCCAATCGACAAAATTAGGTCCAGTTAATTTATTTTGTTCAAGGATTGTTGCAAGTGGATTCTTTGTCATTTTAGTAGTATAATCTACAAAATATGCACGAAGCAAAAAATGAGTAAACTATGGGAAAAACATATTCATTTAATATAAGGTCTTTAATACTAAATGTCTCTCACTATTTTTTTTCGAATTCCATCACCCCTAGTAGAATTTTGTGAAATCAAATTTCCTAGTGAGCTTGAGGTCCAATGGAAATATTTCACACCCCAATTTTATGAGCCCATAAAATATTTTTATCGGTAGTCAACTCTTTGACGATTGTATCACTGTACAACCCTCAAGTTTATTTTACCTCACCTTTTCTCATATACCCAAATTTTATATGCCCATATGGTACTAAGTGTCAAACAATAACCATCAAACATTCATGTAGATAGAGCATCAAGATGTCCCACGACTCATGGCCAACATAATGACGATTCCATTCCACGAGCATCTCAATGCTTGGTAGAGATCACAGTTTTCCAACACAAGACCACCCCACGACTCATGGTCAGTGATCAAGTGCGGTAGCGGTTGTCATGTCTCTATCTTTGATGGTAGGCATGAAACGATAGGTCCTACCTAACTTGTCCATTTTTATTTGAAATTGAATTTTTAAAAAATTCTTTTACTTAATTTTAATAAATTAAGTGGGGTTTAATTTTATGCAAGACCTCATCATAATTTAAATTAGGTTGGTTATTTAATGCATGACATCATAATATCATTCCGCAAGTATAAAAGCATTAAATAAAATCCTAAGCATGCATTTAATACATACTTAAATAAATGGATGATCATGAACCAGTCCTATGTGATCCATTTGAGTCAAAAATGGACCTAAGGTCAGTCTAAGGGTAATAAAATGGAATAGAACCTATTCTATTACATAATTGTATCCCATACAAACATGGGTCTTCTTTTTTATTCTCCTTCGTCTTTCAAAGAAAAAGAAAAACCTTACCTTCTATTTTACTCTCTTTATAGAAAATAAAATAACTTACATAAATGAAATAAGAGGCTCGCAAGCCTATTTTAAAACCCAAAAATATTAAATAAAACCAATCACATTGGTCCATTGGCTCATGATCATCTCATACAAGCTCATAATTAACATCATATATAATTATCAAAATATATAAATTTACCAAATTGTTAAACGCAATTTTTCTTTTAACTTGGTATAATTTTTAATTGCTTGAAAAATAATTTTTCAGAAATAATTAAAATTAATATTTAATTTTAATATTCCAGAAAAAAAAAATGAACTCGGAACGACACGACGAGCAGCACCACTGCTGCCCATCGGGCGCACGCCGGGTGCCCGCGTGCGCTGCCGGGTGCAGAGCGCCCAGCGCCGTGTGACGAGCGATAGGCGCCCGCCCAGCGCCGGGTGATGGGCGATAGACGCCCACCCAGCGCCGGGTGATGGGCGCCCAGCTATTGGTGGGCGCACCGGCAACCCTGCCTGGTGCTTGCGCGTGCAGCCGTTGGGTGTTTGACACCTAACGCCGGTGAATTTTTTTTATTTTTTTTTCATATTTAAATAATTTAAATAAGCAATTAAAATTATTCCAATTAAAAATTTCTAAAATATGCAAAATCAAATTTTACATAATTAACATGAATTTAAAAAATTTAAAAACATGTATTCATAAATCCAAAATTCACTAAATAAGTGAAACCGTGGCTCTGATACCATTGTTGAGTTCGCTATAATCGCAGGGGTATACGTAGCGAAAAATTAAAGTTTTTATCAAACATAAATTTAACCCATTTGATTCAAAAGCGATTTTAACAAACCCAACAGTGGTATTAGAGCCACGGTTTTACTTATTTAGTGAATTTTGGATTTATGAATACATATTTTTAAAAAATAAGCGTCGAATTCTATATTGGTCACTGACAAACCTCCATGCACACCAGTGCAACACCCAACATACCCCCTTTGTGATTGTCAAGCAATCAGAAGATATATGGATGCACACAAGGCTACCATCGTGCCTCAAGTCTGAGGACTAGTCATGTACTATCGCAACACAGAAATTCTTATTTCGACGGGCAAAGCCTCCAACTAAGAATTTCTTGCGGGCCATATTCGGTATTCTTGTTCCCTAACAAGCACCCATATACATGCACTTATGTCTCTACGCTAATGCCAATGGAATGTGACATCCTCGTCTCACGAGCATGCATTATATGTATGAGTCTTACTGAGCTATTTGATGTCCCATCTCAAAAAGCTCTCAAGTCGGAATTTATTTAAGACCAAAGCTTTAGAGGCATGTTCCATGATCGCCATCATATGCGCGACCATGCTTCGTAGCTAAATTTGGTCTAAAAACTTTATCTAATGTGCAGAATTAAAAAATGCAAGAGATAAGATAAAGAAAATGCCTTTTTCATTAATATGATTTCCAATAAGATTGTCTTTACAAAAGCAAAAGAGTATAATACACCTAATCTAATTACGGCGTTGGGTATCCTACTTTAATAGTTGTGACATGGCAAACTCCAACATGTCGCTAGAAACCTAGCAATGAATCAATTACATAATTTTGAATTTTTCGATTCAATTGCAATAAATATCAACTGCAAAGTCAACACAAATAATAAATCATTAAGAGTTATTAAAAAAGATATATTACAACAAAGGGTTGTGAAATCAAAATTTAGAATCAAATGATCATTTGAAGAAATAAATTATGAATAGAAGAAATTTTAAAACTCATTTCTAACAATTTTGCTTAACTATTTAAGTTTTTTGAATTTCAATATATCAAAGAAATAATTTGGCAACTTATACATGTAGGTGTCTTTTGGGGGTATTATAGATGCTATACCTAGTGGTCTGCACTGAGTGTACATTTATAGTATCTCACCATACATTTACACACCACTCACACATATATACATGTAAGTTTGAGTTAAATGTATACTAAATACACACTCGATATAATTTATCAAATGTATTATCTCTTACATCATTTTTGGGTTTGAAGCTACACTAAGTATTAATAACACTTATTTGAGGGACCATAACGGACAAGTCCTGGATTAGATTATTTGAGCCGAACTTCAACTGCTACACACATGATCCTAACATACCTTAAGATATGACTATAGAGGGTTAGCGCATGCATATTTTTGGGTTTTCACAAGAATCTCTAGAGTTGGCTCAAGTCAATAGCAATGATCTTATGGGGACTCTCACTTAGTTGATCCTCTAATGTTATATGTGACACAAACCCATAGAAATTATGCTTTCAATCTCATACCAAAATTCATCATTAAATTCACATTTTTTAGTAACACTTCACCTTACAAATAAGAAAAGACATCTTAATGACACTTTTCTCAAAATAAAACTATATATGTGAATAACGTATTATGAATTATTTCTGTTTATTAAATTCTTTTCATGAGATCTATAATTACAAAAGTCATCTATCCCCAAAAGTGGCCCCCTTTGGACTTGACCCATTTAAATAGTCTTGTAAATACTATGTCTGATAGTGTACATTTGGTCTACATTTAATCATATATTTACTTACATACATATAGATATATATATATATATAAATATATGAAGAGATATACACTCAATCATTACCAGTATAACATCTCTTACACCTTTTAAGAATTTAACCTTCATGTTAGTCTAGAGCAAATTTCCATCTTTTCCACTATAATTTTCATATATTGCCTTTAATTTCACCACCCACTTTGGAAACAAAAAAATCAATTCGGTAAGTAATGATGTTTTATGGGACTAAAACATGGAATAATAAAGATATAAATTTTAAAATATCACCTCAAATCTTTTCGATCTTTTTCGTCCTTGATCACTACAATTATTTCCATGTATTACTAATTCTTTTCATGCATCTCCTACACTTTAATAATCTCCATTTCTTGATATGAAGTTTAGGCTTCTCATTAATAAAATTAACTTGAAACTCCCAGAATTTTTTATAATTTTCCATCAAGAAATCCATTAATTTAACTACAAAACCAATAGTTTTCATAAGATGAAACAAATTATTCATAGTTTTCTAGAGCCTTTTTTTTGACTAATCGTCTCTATTATGTCTTCCTCAAACAATATCTTTGAAAAAAATAATTCACAGATACCACCCTCTTCCATGTCTTCCAATAGACCTTCACTTTTCCACAACACATTCAATCATCCCGCCTCTATAAAGCTTGATAGGAATAACTTTATTCTATGGAAATCACAAGTCCTTCTAGATATTAGAGGCCCTCAACTTGGTAGTTTTATTTTTGGCACACAAGAAATCCCACCTAAGTTTATCTCACATACTGTTGAAAGGATGGAAATAATTCCTAATCTAGATTTCATTACCTGGGAACAAGAAGACCAACTTTTGTTAAGTTGGCTATTAGGCTCAATGTCTGAAGGCTCTTGGGATATGTTGTTGGCTGTCAAACCTCTCATGAAGTATGGAACACTATTCAATAAGCTTGCTGCCTAGACTGCTGAAAATATCTTTGACTTACAAACTGAACTACAAAACACCAAAAAGGGCTCTATGACTGCAGAAGAATTCTTACTTAAAATGAAAACTCTAGCTGATCAAAAGGCTGCAGCGGGAGAACCGATTCCAGACAAAGACATGAGAATTTATATTCTAAATGTTCTTGGTCCAGAGTTTATTCCTCTTGGTATGCTGACTCCGGAGCTACACATCATCTAACCTCAAATTTGCAAAACTTGAGTTTACACATTCCTTACCATGGTTCGGAGAATTTTTTTGTAGGAAATGGTACAAGTCTCTCTATCTCCAATGTTGGTTCTTCACTTCTTAATACTCATGCTCATAAAATAAAACTTCATAACATTTTACATGTTCCCTCAATTTCTAAAAACTTGTTGAGTGTTGCTAAATTTACAGCAGATAATAATTGCTTTTTTGAATTTCACCCAACATGTTTCTTTGTGAAGGATCAAGTATCGAGGAAAACCATCCTTCAAGGATGCCTTGATCAAGGTCTCTACAGAATTGATGCTGCTTCTATCTTGCCATCAAAGTCAAAGTTGTCGCCTAGAGTTAAGTTAAGTCATTTTACTTCAAATAAATCAGTTTCTTTCGTTGCATTGTCAAAGTAAGCCAATTTATGGCATGCTCGCTTAGGTTATCCATGTGTTAGAATTTTGTCTAAAGTTCTTAATTCATGTAATTTAAATTCCTTGGTTAATAAAAAAATTGATTTTTGTGCTTCTTGTCGATATGGTAAGAGTAAAAGGTTACCTTTTTCAAAGGCTAATCATCCAACTTCTGCACCTCTGCAACTTATTCACATTGATATTTGGGGAGCTTCTTCTGTTATCTCTACTCATGGGTTTAAGTATTATGTGCACTTTGTTGATGATTATACACATTTTTTTTCATTTTATCTTTTGACTGCTAAATCAGAGACATATGACATATTCATTAATTTTAAAACTTTGGTTGAAAACCAATTTGATAAAAGAATAAAATGTTTGCAGTCTGATGAGGGTGGTGAGTTCACTTCTACTAAGTTCACCAGTTTTCTAATATCAAGTGGCATTCAACAAAAGTTTTCTTATCCATACACATGAACAAAATGGCATTGATGAGTGCAAACATCGTCATATTGTCAAAATGGATTCAACACTTTAGCTCATTCTTCCGCATCATTAAAATATTGGGACTATGCTTTTCAAACTGCAGTTTTTCTAATAAATTCACTTCTCACACCAGTCTTAAATTTTTTATCCCCCATGGAAAAACTGCTGGGTGCCAAACCAAATTTGTTATTTTTTAAAATTTTTGGGTGTGCTTGTTTTCCTTTTACTAGACCCATGAATAAAAATAAACTTCAATTTTAAAGCAAAAAAAGTATTTTTCTTGGTTACAGTCCAAATCACAAAGGGTATTTTTGTTTGACTTCTGATGGCAAGGTAATTGTTTCGCATTATGTTGTGTTTAATGAGACTAATTTTCCTTTTTTTGGATATTTTTCTTCTATCTTCTCCTTTACATAATTCATCTCTCTATTTCTATCTTTTCAAATTCAAATCCCTTAGTTGTTATAACTAAATCTCCTAATTTTTTTCCTCTTGTTTCTAGTGCAACATAATCTTACCCATCTAAAATAGGGACATATCTAACCTCTCATCCTATTGATGAGATAAATATGACATCGTTTTCCTTGCCCACTTCTACTTTTCAACAAACAGATTTCCTAATGTTATTCCTTGCTCTACCCAACCTTCCTTACCTAAGTCTTCTCAAATTTCATTAGCTCCATCACCGAACCTCTTTGTTGTTTCTCGTCACTCAAAGGCAAGTTCTACTAACATCCACTCCATGGTTACTAGGGGTAAAGACGATATTTGAAAATCTAAAGTCTTTTAGCCCAATCTATACCATATTTTCCTACTGAACCAACTATATTTTCTCAAGCTAGCAATCTCCTAGGTGGTGTACGGCAATGGAAGAAGAATATCAAGCCTTGATGCGCAAACAGACATGGATACTTGTGCCACCTCTACCAAATACCAATATTGTTGGGTGTAAGTGGGTATACCGCTTAATGCAAAATCTAATGGATCAATTGACCGATATAAGGCACGTCTAGTGGCAAAATCAAATACTTGGTGTGGATTTCACAAAAATCTTTAGTCCTGTTGTTAAGTTAAAAACTATTCGTATTGTTCTATGTCTTGCTCTTTCAAACAGGTGGCCCATTAGACAACTCAATGTGCACAATGGATTCCTGAATGGTATTTTAACTAAAATAGTTTACATGGCCCAACTTCTTGGTTTTGTTGATCCATCAAAATCTCACTATCTCTACAAGCTATCATTAATTTCGAGATACACTTTCACAATGGGGATTCCACAATTCTCGGTCAGATTTATCAATGTTTATTTTTAATCATTGTGGAATTCTTCTTATTTTGTTAGTTTACGTTGATGATATTTTATTAACTGGAAATTCAGTGCTTAAACTCATGTCTTTGGTCGCTTATCTCAATAAGGCTTTTACTTTAAAAGATTTAGGACCTATCAATTATTTTTTGGGTATTGAAGCTAAGTGACATAATTCTTTCTTGCATCTCTCACAGTCCAAGTATGCTCATGATCTTCTAGTGCGAACAAAAATGCAAGATGTCAATCCCATCTCCAGTCCAATTGTTCCTGGTAAGCAGTTATCTATTCACAATGGTGATCCAATACCAGATCCAACTTTGTATCGTAGTACACTTGGAGCATTACAATATTTGACTATTACTCGCCTGAATATTCAGTTTATGGTTAATAAAGCTTGTCAGTTTATGCATAGCCCCACCACATTACATTGCAAGCAGTCAAGCGAATTCTCTGGTATTTGTGTGGTTCTCTTCATAACAGTCTCACTCTTCATGATTCTTCTAATTTTAATATCACTGCGTATTCTGATGCTGACTAGGCTAGCAATCCTGATGATCAAAAGTCCACTACTAGTTATTGCATCTTTATGAGTCCTAATTTAATATCTTGGTATGCATAGAAACAACGAGTTATTGCTCGCTCTAGTATAGAGTCTAAATATCGGGCTATTGCTCATGTTACTATTGAGTTGTCTTGGTTACAACAAATGTTGAAGGAACTTTCTATACCTTGCACTTCACCACCAGTGCTTTGGTGTGATAATTTGGGAGCCATCTTTCTCGCAACAAATTCGACTATGCACTCCCGCATGAAGCATGTGGAGATTGACTTCCACTTTGTATGTGAGAAGGTTCTTTCTCGGTAGCTTCTCATCCGTCACCTGTCTACTGCTGATCAACTTGCTGATATCTTCACCAAAGGTTTGGGTATCCCATGCTTCCTATCTCTTAAATCTCATGATTCGACCAAATCCATTTCACTTGAGGGGCATGTTAAAGATAAAGATTCTGATAAAGTTTTTAGATAAAATTCAGTTACAACAATCCCAACAAATTAGCACAAATTTGGATTAGTTATTTGAATTTTGAATTCTAAATTTCATTGTATTCAATTGCAACAAATGTAATTTATTATGTAACCAACTCTTCTATATTATAAATATACCTTGAATCCTCAATGCAAAAATATAGAGGATCACAAAATATTTGTTCAGTTTTCTCTTTGATTTTTTCAAAGAATAGCTAACTCCCCCAGTGTGAAAATTTTGAAAAACATATTGAGACTTTGTATGGCTCTACGTCGATTTTTGTTTCGTCTACAAGTTATTTTTGCAGTACTTGGTTATGTAGTTGATGCAATTGAGAGTATAAATGGATACATACATGGTCATGGAAGGAATAATGCTCATGCAACGTTCTATGGAAACGTAAATAGGGACGGAACCATGCGAAAGTACTTTCATCCTATAAAGTTTGCCATTTTACTATTATATTCAGATTTTTCATATAAAAACTGGTTTATACGTACCATTCCCAACGTAACATTTATATTAAAAAATATTATATAATACGGATTTTAAGTGTCACATTTTGTATGAATAACCAATACATCGTGCCTTTCACTGGCACATTATGGCCTCAACAGAGTCAAATAATATAAATATGTGTGAATATATATATAAATTATAGTTTTTATTATTATATTATTATCATTGATTGTGCTTCTTTTTCATTAGAGAAAAATAAAATAATAATTTAAAATTTGTTGTAGAGGAAGCTTGTGGATATGCAAATCTATTCGAGCAAGGTTATGGTCTCAAGACAACGGCTCTAAGCACCGCACTCTTTAACAATGGTGCTGCCTGTGGAGCTTATTTTGAGAAAATGTGCACAAATGCTCCACAATGGTGCATCCTTAGAAAAATTCATGTCACGACGACAAATTTTACCCTCTTGATTACTCCAAAAGTCAAGACATATGGTGCAACCCATCTCAAAAATATTTTGACTTATTGATGCCAATGTTCCTAAAAATTGCGAAAAATAAAGCTGGGATAGTCCTTGTTGTGTATAGGCGAGTCATGTGTGGCAAGAAGGATGGGATCAAATTCGAGATAAAAGGGAATCCGTATTGGAGCCTTGTTCTTGTTTACAATGTGGGTGGAGTAGGGGACATTGTGTCAGTAAAAGTTAAAGGCTCAGAACTGGATCTAGATGATGCGAAATTGGGGCCAAAATTGGCAGACTTGGGAAAGATTCCAAGGACAAAACCGGTCTTTCCATGTGAAAACTAGTGATGGTGAGATTGTGCAGTCCAATAATATGGCCCCAAAGAATTGGCAGTTTGGACAAACTTATGAGGGAAAGAATGTCCATTAGAGGAAATGCATATAGTGTTGGTAAGTCCACTAAAATGGGGTGGCTACCAAAACATTTAAAATAGAGTGGCTACCAAAACATCCCAAAAAATGTGGCTATCAAACATTCAAACACTGAAGCTACCAAAGTTTGATAATTGACATCAAATCTTGCCATAAATAGAGCTCTCATTTCATAGTTTAAACATACAAGAAAAAGAGAGAAAACAAGAGAGTTGAGTGAGAGAAAAATAGAGTATTTTGAGAGAAGAAATAGGGAGAAAAATTCTAAAAAATTTTCATTCTCTCTTAAAATAGTCTTCATATTTTTATTTAGTATTCCAAGTTGAAAAACTTCATATATTTGTGATCAAGAGATATTCTCTTAAGAATTATTATTTGTGTATCCCCTAGTTTAGGGAGAATTTGTAAGCTTACTATATACATAGTGGAATTTTTATTTGGAATACAGTCCTATAGTTTTTTTCGATTTAGGTTTTCCACGTAAAAGTACTTGTGTCACATTTTTACTCTCTTGCACTATTTTCTGGAATTCTTGATTTGGTCATATTTTTAATCCAGTAGGTGGAAAAAGAATTTTCTGGTTTTGCTGCATTCATGCTATTTATTTTGGCTCTCTTTCCCAACAAGTGGTATCAGAGCCACGTTGTTACAATTGCAAATTAAAAAAAATAGAAGAATCGACATCTTTTGGGGGGATGTTCAAATTAAATAGATCAAACTACTCAATTTGGAAACTGAGTATGTTGGATCTTTTCTATTGCAAGGATCTTTATTTGCCCTTGCATGGTGATAGTGCCAAACTAAAAGAAATAAGTGATGATGAATGGAATCATAGAAAGACAATGGGGTATATTCGATGCTTTCTTGCACATGGTATCTTCCATCATTTTGTAAATGAAGAAAATGCTGATATTCTATGGAAGAAAATAGAGGCCATGTTTGAGAGAAAAAATGCCTTGAACAAAGCTTCTATTATTAGAAAATTTTTTTGGCTTAGGTACCAGGAAGGTGCAAACATGATGGAGCACCTAAATGTGTATCAAGGTCTAATAAATCAATCCATCACTATGAAGATACCGCTTAATGATGAAGTGGTTACTTTATTTCTACTTAGCTCATTGCCTTATAGTTGGGACACACTCGTAATGTCAATCACAGATTATCGTCTTAATGAAGAATCCAAAAGAAAAGAGCAAGAACATTCTTCTGAGTTAAAAACTTTAGTAGCAGAAAATGCTGATAAATGAGCAAGGAGCAAGAATAGAGGTCCTCTAAATTGAAGAGATAAATCCAGTGGAAAGTCCAAGTCCAAGAAAGATTTCAAATGCCATCATTGTAGTGGTCCAAACCACTATGAGAAAGATTGCAGAAAGAAGAAAAGAGATCAACGGAATCAAAATAATGAAAACAAGAAAGATGACAAAGATACTACCGCCATTGTAGCTGATGGTGATGTTGTCATCATTTATGATGATATTTGTATTAGTTCATCATGTCAATAGATAAACTGGATTATTGATTCAGGAGCTTTATATCATATCACTCCACATCGTGATATGTTCTCATTATACACCAGTGGCAGCTTTGGCAAAGTCAGAATGGTCAATCATAGTGTGATAGAAGTCGTTGGCATAGGGAGTATCATCTTATACTCTGACACAGGATGTAAACTTCTACTCAAAGATGTCAGACATATTCCTGACATTAGGCTCAACATTATTTTCACTGGCAAGCTTGATGATGATAGCTATGCTAATTTCTTTGGTGAAGGAAAATGGAAGCTTACCAAATGATCTCTTATTATTTCTAAAGGTAAGAAATAGAATTCACTCTACTTGATGCAGGTTAGACTATCGAGAGGCCAATGCAATTGTAAAAAATTCCTCCATTGAGTTATGGCATAAAACACTTGGACACTTGAGTCAGAAAGGCTTGGAACTTCTGGCTAGGAAGAAACTCCTCCCCGAGGTAATAAATATGCACCTATAAAACCTGTGTTGATTGTTTGGCTAGAAAACAACACAGAGTTGTATTTAAGAGTTTTTCTCTGTCTAGAAAATCTCATCATTTAGATTTGGTGCATACTGATTTGTGTTACATGAAATATAGTCTTGGTGGTGCTTTGTACTTTGTTATATTTATTGATAATTTCTCTAGAAAAGTTTGGTGTTTTACTTTGAAATCTAAAAATCAAACTTTAGAGGACTTTAAGCATTTCCAAGCAAAGGTTGAAAAAGAAACAGAAAGGAAGTTGAAGTTTATTTGTGCAGACAATGGTGGTGAATACCAAGGTCCATTTGAGCAACACTACAAGGATAATGGTATCAGGCTTGAGAAGAGCATCCCAAAGACTCCTCAACATAATAGTGTGGCAGAGAGAATGAATAAGATAATTTGTAAAAGAATCAAGTGTATCTATCACATTCTAAATAACCTAAATCCTTTTGGGGGTGAAGCAATGAGGACTGGAGTTGATTTAATCAACCTTTCTCCATCAACTCCTTTGGATGGTGACATTCCAGATAGAGTTTGGGTAGGGAAGGTATTTCATACAAACACTTGAGAGTGTTTGGCTGCAGGGCATTTGTGCACATTCCAAAAGATGAAAGATCCAAACTTGAGAAAAAGAACAAACCATGCATTTTCTTAGGTTATGGTCATGAAAAGTTTGGCTAGAGATTGTGGGACCTAACTAACAGAAAAGTCATCAAAAGTAGGGATATCGTGTTCCTTGAGGATAAGATAATTAATGATGTCAAATAGAAATTTGAGTCAAACTTGTATATTCCTGATGACTTAGATCTATTTTTTTCGTATATGGCTCAAAATCATGGGAGAAATGTACGGGATCTCACACCACCTATACATGTTGATGACATTTCCCCAACTCTACCACCAGAGGCACCAGACAAAGACAACATTCTACCAGATATAATCCATATGAGTATGTAATGCTCACTGATGGGGAAAAACCAGAGAATTTCACAGAGGTCATATCACATGATCAGAAAGAGAAGTGGTTGGAGGCCATGAATGAAGAAAAGAAATCCCTATAAGAAAATCACACCTATGAGCATGCAAAGGTGCCAAAAAATAAGAAAACACTAAAAAATAGGTCAAAACTAAGGTACAAAGTGAGATTGGTTATAAAGGGATTCAGTCAGAAAAATAGTGTTGATTTTGATGAATTTTTCTCACCTATGGTGAAGATGTCTTCAATCAGAGTTGTTCTTGAAATTGCTGCTAGCTTGGACCTGGAGATTTCACAACTTGATGTAAAGACTGTGTTTCTTCATGAAGATTTGAATGAAAAAATTTATATGGAGCAATTGGAGGGATTCAAAGTCAAAGGTAAGGAAAACTTGGTGTGCTTGTTAAAAAAGAGCTTGTACGGCTTGAAACAAGCCTTGAGATAATGGTACAAGAAATTTGACTCCTTCATGTCTGATCATGGCTACAAGAGAACCAACTCTGATCATTGTGTATTTTTTTAAGAAATTCTCTGATGATAACTTTATCATATTATTATTGTATGTGGATGACATGTTGATTGTAGGTTATGATGTCAGCAAAATTGATAAACTAAAGAAAAAGCTCAACAAGTCTTTCACAATGAAATATTTAGGACCAGCTAAGCAAATTCTCGAGATGAAAATCTCGAGAGAGGACAAACAGAAAGTTGTGGCTATCTCAAGAAAAGTATATCGAAAAAATTCTTGAGAGACTCAACATGGGCAATTCAAAGCCAGTCAGCATTCCACTTACAGGTCATTTCAAACTCAGTTTGGCGCAATGTCCCACGAGCGAGAAAGATTAGGAAGAAATGAAAAAGGTACTATATGCTTCTGCAGTTGGCAGTTTAGTATATGCTATAGTATGTACTAGACCTAATATTGCTCATGCAATTGGTATTGTTAGTCGATTTCTCTCTAACCCTGGCAAAGATCACTAGTCTGCAGTGAAATGGATATTTTGGTATTGAAAGGTACTTCCAAAGTTTGTCTAAAGTTTGGTGATAGTCAACAGTATTAGATGGATTCACAGATACAATCATGGCTGGTGATGTTGATTCTAGAAAATCCACATCCGGATACCTGATGAAATTTGCAGGGGGTGCTATCTTTTGGCAGTCAAAACTTAAAAAATGCGTGGCATTATCCAAAATGGAGGCAGAATATATTACAGTAACTAAAGCATGTAAGGAGAGGTTGTGGTTGAAGAGGTTTCTTAATGAATTAGACTTGAAGCAGGAAAAGTACACACTCAACTTTGATAGTCAGAGTGCGATTCACTTAAGTAAAATTTTTACTTTTCACTCAAGATCAAAACACATCGATGTGAGATACCATTGGATTTGAGATGTGTTGGATGAAAAACTAATGGTGCTTGATAAAGTCCACACTAATGAAAATGGTGTAGACATGCTTATGAAGTCTTTATCAAGAGATTAGTTTGAAACTTGTAAAAGCAGAACATGTTTGGTTGAGCACCCCTTTTAAGGTGGAGGGGGAGAATTATTGATAAATCCACCAGAATGGAGTGGTTACCAAAATAGTCAAAATAGGGTGGCTACTAAAACATTCAAAAAAATATGGCTACCAAACATTCAAACATTGAAGCTACCAAAGTTTGAGAATTGACATCAAATCTTGCCTATAAATAGAGCTCTCATTTCATAGCTTAAACACATAAGAAAAAGAGAGAAAACAGGAGAGTTGAGTGATAGAAAAATAGAGTGTTTTGAGAGAAGAAATAGGGAGAAAAATTAAAAAAAATCTCATTCTCTCTTAAAATAGTCTTTTTATTTTTTTTTAGTATTCCGAGCTGAAAAACTTTAGATATTTGTGGTCTATGAGATATTCTCTTAAGGATTATTTGTGTATCCCCAAGTTTAGGAAGAATTTGTAAGCTTATTATATACATAGTGGAAGTCTTGTCTGGACTAAGGCCCCGTAGTTTTTTTCGATTTGGGTTTTCCACGTAAAAATTCTTGTGTCACATTTTACTCTCTTGTACTACTTTTTAGAATTCTTGATTTGGTTCCATTTTTAATCCGGTAGGTGGAAAAAGAATTTTATGATTCCACTACGTTCGTGTCATTTATTTTGGCTCTCTTTTCCAACATATAGGAAATCTCATATATTAGTAGATTGTATAGCATAATTGGTCACTTTTTTTTCAAGTGATAAATTTTTCTTCTACACAATGTTGCTACATAAAGGTCATTCCTTGGAATCTAAGTTCATGAGAGGTTATTTGTTTGTCACTCCATAGTGAAGAAGATTATATCTCAACATCATCCATTCTTCTACAAACACTAACAGAATAAAAAATAAAAAATTAGTAGACTAAATAATAAGTGATAATGTAGAGATTGTCATTATGTAGTAACGGATAAAAATTAGTAAAATAAGGATCTCATGAACTACGATCTAATTTATGACGATTGACAATTAGTGACAAAAGTATAATGTATAAGTTGCCACTGTTAACTACTGATGCTACATATATAATAATAATACACTGACAATAAAAAAATATTAGTTTACCACAATAATTGATCTCATGACAAGAATTACTGTTTTATCACTGTTAACAATTACTAATAAAAGTATAATGTATAAGTTATCACTATTAACAATTGATACTACATATATAATAATAATATATGGACAATAAAAATTTATTGCTATAACTTGCAACATAATATTTGTTGTCACTATATATGTGCCAATAACAATCACTAGTCACAACTTAAATATAGATTTTATTATTATAAATCTTGTGAAAATCATTATTGTGATAAAATAAAAGTTCTCATCACTTAACAAATGTAACTAGTGAGAGTTTTTATCTTGTCACAAACATATAACAAAAATAAAAAAATTATTTTTAATATTTGAAAGTGACACTAACAACTAGGCATGTTTAAGAAAATAGAGTTGAATTAGACAACACATCATTCAAATTTAAATTATTTTTCTCATTGAACTTGAAATTATGATTGAACTTTATTGATTATGGATGATAATGGCCAAGTTTAATGATGCAAAAATTGCAAAGTTCATCCTCTAAGTTGGCCTATATAGGAATTTTCTTATTTAATTTGATATATTACCAATTTACTTGCATTAACTTTCATTTTTTTGCATATTTGATTCTTTTTTCACAAAAAAATAAATTTCAGCCGATAATTGCTGACATGGCAAAGAAAATCATTGGAATTTACTGACATGTATTCCAATTTGGGGATTTATTAGAGTTATAGGGAAAATCAATGATTTGGAAATTATATAAATTAATTAAGGGGGAAAATCTACATTGACAAATTGTATGCAATCCTATGTGAATAGAAAATAAAACAAAAAGGAAAAAAAATCATCTTCTTACATAATATTTTTTATTTTCTTCGAAATAATTTTCATTATTTATTTTCTTAAGAAAATTAAAAAATATATAAATATAAAAATTGTTCAGAAAACTAAATAATTTCTTAATTTTCAAAAATATAATAGAAAATTACAAAAAATAATCAAAAAATGATAATAAAATTTCATATTTAAAAATTTAAAATTATATTTAATCTTCCAATAAGCTAATAGAGTTTATATATTATTTTTAAATAATTAATTTTAAAAAATATAAATAATTAAATAATTACAAAAAATAAAGAAAACAAGATGTTATCAAAATTTCATATTTAAAATGTAGAAGGAGTAGGAGGTAGATGGGGCTTGGGATTAGGTGTGGGTGCTGGCGAGGGAGGGGAGCTGGGTTTGCAGGGGCTGAATTTGGGTGGCTAGCGATGGGGGTAGGGTCGCGGGGGTGGTGGTGTTGGTGGTTGATGGTGGCTGAAAAGAAGATGAAGGTAGCGAAGGGGGCTGAATTTGAGTGACTGGCTACGGGGTGCGGTCAAAGGGGTGGTGGTTGGAAAGAAGAAGAAGAAGAAAAAGAAGATTTTTTTTTTTTTTTCAAAACATTACACATAATAATCACATTAGCAAAATCCCCAAATTTCATTCCATGTCATCAACTTCCATGAGCAATTTTTGCCAACTCAGCAATTGCGGGTGAAAATTAAATTTTTTTCGGTGAAAAAAGGATCAAATGTGCAAAAAATTAAATATTAATGCATGTAAATTGATAATATACCAAATTAAAGGACTAAATCCCTGTATATGTGAACTTAGAGGACGAAAAATGCAATTTTCCCATTGACGACCTGCTAGAACACACTTGTGGGGTGGATTTATGTTAATAAATGATTACCAATCACATAATAAGTTTTAGTTAAAATTAAGGTAATTTGAAGTTTTACACAAAATAACATTACATGGTTGCGAAGAAGAAGATAGGTAAGAAGAAGAAGAATGAGACGGGTTGTGGGGTTGGGGGTTGAAGGAGAAGATAATATTTTTTTTGTATTTTTCTAAATATATTATATTAGATAAAAATAAATAAATTAAGAACTATGTAACTATATTATTAATTATTTTCTACTTTCTTTTTTAAAGCTTGATTTTAAGTCTATTTTTAAAATATGAAATTTGTTAACACTTAATAATTTATGATAAGTAATTAAAAAATTAAATTTATACTAGTTTTTCCTTGCCAATTCATAACTAATCTACAAATATCATCTAAACTATTTTTCTATATTGCTTAATTTAATTTTGGATTAACATATGCTAAATTTTATTATCTAAAGTACTTTTTATTTTTATTTATTCAAAGTTTGAATATATTTTCTATTCTTCAAATATTAAATTTTATAACCAGTTAAATATTTATTGGGTTTTTAATAAGTAGTAGGATGTATGAGAATTGTACTTGTTTGAAATATGATGGGTATGATTATTTTATTTATTTTAGTCTAGTAAATATTTAATTATAACCCAGATAAACTCATATGTTCAAGAGAAAATACATTAAAGGCCCACGAGACTCGTGTCCCACTACAAACAAATATAAATATCCCCTCAAACTCATTTACAAGGTACGCAACTTATTTTTTGCTTTCAATTAGTAATTATTCTCTGTAGAATTCTTACTAACTTAAGTATTGGAAGAATTTTCTAATAAGTACTTCTACACTAATTATTTGATTGATCTTAAGTAATGTATCTAGTTTTTATGCGTGTTTTGATGTATTACAAAACAACTCTTCAAAATACAAGTCAATAAGGAAAATTAGGGACAAAACAAGCTAAGAATATGAAAAAGATGAAGGCATGCCGCGACACACTCACTCGATTTTAAGGGAATAAAAGAGATATGATGGGAGACACTTGAACTAGATTTTATAGATTAAAAAAATATGTCATAACATAAAGAAAAATGAGGCTAAAAAGAGGAGAAATGATTGCTAAAAGAGGAGACAAGATGACTAAGAAATGGGTTAGCTACAACTTACATAGGGGGAGAGTTTTGGTGGAGATAAAAAAAAAGGGAGAACAACAAGAAGAAGGTGAGGACATTTTTAAGGGTTTTTGGAAAGACTATTGGGAGATGGAGCAATCATCTTGAGAAGTGGAAGAGAAGATTTGCATCAACCAAGGAAGCTATTTTTGGAAACAAGGAGAGCTTCAACCATTCCTCTCACTTCACTAATTGGTGAATAATTTTCATGCTCTCTCTTATGTATTTTTTTAAATTGTATTCATCCATGATGAATTAAACTTTTCTTTCTAGAGGATGATATAATCTTATTTGATCATATGTTTTGAGTTCCAAACAATATTAGTTTAAGTTATTCACCTTATTTGTGTTATCCTGTTTGGTATTGTATATTGATTATTTGACTATCAATTGATATTGTTTGATGTATGAGATTCGATACACGAGAGAGGGAAGATTATATATAATTATAAGGATAACACAATATATAAATCATAGAGTTGCGAAACTTATAAAATCTTTGAAGTTTTGAAAAAGAAATCATTAAACTTTTGTAGAGTTTTATTTTTGAATATTTATAGAGATATTAAACTTCATATTGGAACTCATAATTAATTCGATACTCGAAATAAGGAATTGATGAACTTAGAAATTCTTAACTTACATGTATTGTTAATTTGAATTGATGTGTTTTGGAAGGAATAACATATGTGATAATTAGGTGAATTATTTCTCTAGAATTTCTTGCTCATAAGACGTTTGTTGTATTATTTTTAATAACTTAACTGTTGCCTTTGCATTTTTTTATCTTATTGTACTTTGTTTACCACTATGTTTTCAAAATCGAACTTGATCGGTCGGTTCAACTGGGAATCGAAGGTCAGTTCAATCCAATTGGCAATATAAAACTGAATTTCTGGTTTGACAGGTCAAAACTAGTCAAATCCGGTCAACTGAATTTTATTTTTTTAATTTTTAATTTTCATTTTTTTAAAAAAAAATTAAATTTGACATTTTGTTTTATTTATGTGGTTATTTGAATTTTGTATTTTGTTAGATAATTTTTTAGATAGTTATTTATCTTTTTTACGTTTAAAATATATTATATGACAATTAGTCTATTATATTATCATTTTATATAGTATAACAATAAAATATAATCAATTTTCTTTAGAACGGTCCGACCGACGGTTGAACTGCTCCGATCAGTTGAACTCTAATCGATAGCAAGACCTGTTTGGTCATCAATCCGATTATGAAAATACTAGTTTACCAATCATCATTTGATTTTGTAGATAAAATTGAAACTATTTGAACTAAAATATTTATGCTATTTTAATTCACTATTGTATTAAAATTTGACACTATACACCTGAACAAATACATCTTGATTTTTGTGAGTTTATGTTGGAACATGAAACTATAATACTTTGGACCTGGTGCAAATACATTAAGATATTGTCGTCTCCCTTGTTTCCCAATTTTCCCTTGATTAAATTGATTTTGTTGCAATACCTATTGTTCTTATGTAATTATGTATCATGTATGATACTCAAGTATTATTGATTCAAAATTTATTTCACTTGAAAACAAGATGCAGTGGGATGAATCTCCTATTTAAATTGATTTTGAAAGTGGATGCTCTTGTTACCATTTCACAATTTGTTTGGGGATGAAGCTTCATACATATTGATTGTCTTGTCCATTGAAGTCCATACATCGTATGTGGACGGATATACTGTTATGAGACACAACCTACACGTGTGTTGTAGTCTGGTCCCTCGTGTCATCTTTCTTTTAAAGAGAGAGGATAGGGGTTAACTGGTTCTTGAGCCACCTTCAATGGTTAGACCCGAATTCTCGTAGTCCTGGCCATCAGAATTTGCTATTGATTCAGCCATGCATGTAACTTAGATACCAGGATCTAGTTCTAGTTTTTATTTTATTGTTCTGTAATTCATTGAAGCTATTGCAAGATGAAGATAAGAATGCCAATGAATGATCTTTTCATCTCAAGTATATTTGTGTAGCTTTGAGTTGCTTATCTTATTTTCGGAAATGACATGCTTTTTATTGAATGTGGAAAATGGGTATCTTATTTTAACTTATGGAGACATTGCATTGCCCTAATAGTATGTCTTTACCCAAAACTGGGATATTAGTCTAATATATGATGCCTTTTTTCTTTTTCAGTTCCATCAACAAATAATGCTGTTTTGCACCTTACATGGTATTTTCACTTGCCATCCATGTCCTGTGTATGGACCAAAAACAGGGAGAACTCAAGAACAAATCGCCCCTGAAAATAATGAGTTTGTAAGGGCTGATCAGAAAGCATGACAAACAGAACAAGATTGCAAACTGGCGGAACAAAGTGCATGATCTTGTATTGCTTGGGGGGTCATATTTGTAGGCATATATATAGAGAGAGAGAGAGAATTGCATTATAGGTATTAAGCAGCAAGGAAACAAAATGAATCAAATAATCCAAATCCTCCAAAACTCAGAAAACCCAAACCAAAATGATGGCCACATTTTGGTTGTGTCCTACCCTTTGCAAGGCCATGCAGCACCCCTTATGAAACTGTCACACCAAATCACCAAATTTGGGACTAAGGTCACATTCCTCACAATGAATTCGACATGCGCGCGTATGACTTCAGCAATGACCGAGTCTGAGAATTGGAATCATAGGATACAGATAATCTCGATTCCCGACGGCCTGGAACTTGAAAGTGGCTGGAAAGATCAGGAGAAATTGCAGGAGAGTGTTCAGAGAGTGATGCCTGGTTATTTGGAGGATTTGCTGAAGAAAACTAACCAATCCCCCAATTGTAGTGATAGGATAAGTGGTGTCATAGTTGATTCACCATTGGCTTGCATGCTGGGAATACCTAAGAAGATGGGGATAAAGATTGCAATATTTTGGTGCTCTAGTCCAGGATGCCTGGCATTAGGGCTCAAGATTCCACAGCTTATTGAGTCTAAGTTCATCGACAACGATGGTAAGCATATATACTTGAAAAAAAAAAGTGGAAAAAAGTTCTGCTTGATGCACATCCATCCATATGAATAATACTTGATAACAAAGATACATTCTAAAATTTTTCTTTTATTTATCGTCCAAGAGCTTGAAAATTTACATCTACTCTATTACATGTTGTAGTTAGATTCCCATTTGAATATAGAATCGAATTGTCAGCATATTGATAGGATTTTTATCATGCATGTAAATTAGATTCTACTTTTAACTTTTCATATGATTTCCTTTGAAATTTGCTGCGTATTTTGAGTTCTTTATGGACAATTTTTGCTTGCATAAAATTATTTGTTGAAATCTGTATGTATCATATCACCCTCATTCACAATACAACAATGTAAAAAGAAAAAAAAAAAAAAAAGTGAGTAGTTGATATACATGTAGAAGTTACGTTTGATGCAATAAGAGTTGAGAGGAGAAAAACTTTTTCTGCAATCATGAACCTTCAATTGAAATCTCATAGACGAAATAACTCTTTCAATTGAACACTGATGTTTCATTTTGTAGGCTTAAAAAAAGCCAACGTTATGGAAAATTCGAATCCAGACCCGATTAGAAGTTGGATATGAGAAACTTATGCATACATTCTAAAGAGTTACATGAATCTGTGACAATCTATTGAAGACAAAGCTGTGAAAAGTTTGCTGATGAAATATCTATCTTTGCAGGGACTCCATTAAAGAATGAAAACATTAAACTGCTGCCAAATATGCCAGACATGGCCACAACAGATCTAATGTGGTACTTTCCAGGCGACACAAACTTACAGAAAGCAATATTTCATGTTACCAAAGGCATCATCCATCACATGAGCAATGCAGATTGGATTCTTTGCAACTGGTTCCAAGAACTTGATCCTGCAGCCCACAATCTAACACCAAACATTTTATCGATCGGTCCATTACTAGCCAACGGGCAGTCTGCTGGAAGTTTCTGCTCAGAAGACACCACTTGCCTAACCTGGCTTGACAAGCAGCCAAAAAGTTCAGTAGTCTATGTTGCCTTTGGTAGCACATCAAGGTTCAACCAGCAACAGCTTGATGAACTAGCAATGGGTCTTGAGCTCATGGGCCGACCCTTCTTGTGGGTGGCTTGGTCGGGTCTAAACGATGGATCGTCCCCTACTTACAGTAATGAGTTCATCAAACGTGTGGCGGATCGTGGCAAAATTGTGGAATGGGCGCAGCAAGAGGTGGTGTTAGGCCACCCATCGACAGCTTGTTTCATCACACATTGTGGTTGGAACTCATTCATGGAGAGTTTGAGCATTGGGGTGCCTTTGCTTTGCTGGCCTTATTTTGGAGATCAGCTGTACACACAGACTTGTATCTGTGATGCTTGGAGAGTAGGCATGTGGTTGAAGGCTGATGAAGGTGGGATTGTTTCGAGGCACGAGATTAAGCAGAAGGTGGAGGAGCTTATGTCTGACCGAATTGTAAGAGAAAATGCATTGAAGTTGAAGGGAATGGCTAGGAAAAGCATCAGCAAAGGAGGCTCTTCTTTGATTGATTTAGAGTATCTGGTACAGCAAATGAAGTATTAGCAGCAGATAGTAATTTTCTCTGTGATTTGTTTAAAAAGTGTCTTCCTTCCCTTATGGTTAGTCTAAAAGCAAGCATCATGACTATTTGCCACTGATTATGAAGAAATGTCTATTCACTACTTCTGCTAACTTTCTTGCTAAGAGATGACAAAGTTACTGATATGTTTAATCTTGAAGGCACTAAAGCTTCTCATTTTTTATAGTTAAATTTTTTAAATTAGATAATTATTTAATATGGTGTAAAATTCACGTCAATTAAATGGTCTCTCTTGCCACCCACTTATAAAAAAGAGTTCTATATACCAAGTTTAGAAAAAAAGAATATCACTTGCACGTGAGAGTCGCGTTAAAGATATTAAACTTTTAAATAAGATGATTGTTTAATAAGAATAAAATAAATAGCAATATAGAAAATTTAAAGGGGACAAAGTTTTGGATTTCAATTAATTAATTTTTGTAAAATTTAAGATTATAAATAAGTGAGGTGACGTGACCATCGATTTCAACCCTCTAATTGCTTCGTCTCTATTATGTGGATGAAAAACCTGAAGTGAAAAGAAGGTTTCAACTTTGAAGTAATAAAACGCAAATTACATTAATTTGTGGGTTGTGCTTATTTATTGATTCAGTTTATTATTATTATTATTTTTTAAATGATCTCAGAAATAGAAAAACTCATGATAGCTAGGGGTAAATTGTATTTAGTGAGGCCCAAACCCCATATATTAGATTTGAACTTAGAATTTTAGGTTGAATGTAAACCGCACAAAACTTGAATTAACTTTAACCCTTTTAATTAAATCTCAATCTATGTTAAAGTTGAGTCTATTCAAGCTCGCCTCATGAACTAACACCTTTACCACTAGCCATAAAAGTAATAAGGTTTGCATTAGCAATCTATGTTCTAAAGCCCATTTGAGACTGCAATTATTGACAATGAATGGAATAAATTCTTTTATTATTTATTTTTATCTCTTTTAATGTTAATGTGTTGTGTACTTATAAAAATTTGATAAATTGGCTTAATACCCTAGAGGTGGGCAGCAAAATTATGTTCATTTGTGTGAAATTTCAGTATAGCTAAATAAATAAATTCTCATATGCATGATGCATCACCATGTATGGTAATATTTATACTATACTATTATATTGTTCATTGATTATTTATATAACAGATAAATATTCAATTTCATAAAAAATCGAGATACATGTCCATCATTTATATATCTGGATGACAGACAAAATATTTTATTTCCTAAAATTTATGTCTATCATCTATATATTCAAATGATGACCAAATATTCTATTTCATAAAAAAGAAGATACATGTCTATCATCTATATACCTTATATATTATTCATTTGGATAGCATCTCAAATACCCACCATATATTAAGGCTGTTAGAGCATCTCAAAGACCCACCATGTATTAAGGGTGTCCGAATATTTTTGGTCATACAAATATTTTCATTTCAATATCTCTACTTATGAGAACCCAAACAAGAGAGAGTTGAGTATGTGAAATTTTTTTGACTAGTTGGTAAAACTTGATATGCCAAAAATATTAGGGTGTTCCAATTTTAACCCTACTTTCTTAAGCAATTACATTTTGTAGTACCAGAAAAGCACACTTTGTGTGTATTTTAAATATAAATTTCATTCCCATAATTTGATTCATGTAATTTTATTGCATCTAAAAAATGTGTTTTTTTAATAAATTTTTTTAGCATACATAGTAAGAATTATGATTTATGAGCAATAACCTAACGTGTTTCTTCAATTCCCAAAGGATTTATTACCTTTAATTAAGTTGCCATAATTGCAGTATTCCAAAGTTCAATGAGAAATGCTCGTGCTTATGTATTGAATATATAGAGATGTTAATGAGCACGGGATGTTAATGGGCCCGTGTAAAATCCGGACTCATCCCTAATGGGGTGGGTCTCATCAGTATAAATGAGTTTAATATGGGTTCTAAGTTTGTCATTTTCAGATTCGACCCGCCTTGACCTAATTTTTTTATTTTTTTAAAAAAATATTATATATATTTATATGATATTATAATTAGAAAAATATATTTTTTTAGAAAGTTTAAACAGTATAAAATATAATTTTTAATATTTTATAAATAATAAAATAGGTCTAACGGGTTTACCCATCGAGTCCGAGTGTGGGGCGGGTTTAGATATGGATGCATAAAAACCTTAACGGGTCGAGTCTCGTATCCAGGCAAACCTGATCCAGACCCTACCCACTACCATCTTTATAATAAATGTATGTATTATGCTCATTCGGTGTTATATGTACTCGATAAATAATACTATGTAATATATGCCCATTATATACTATATATTTGTTACAGTAGTGGTCGATGAGCCAATTGATCTGACCGTTTATACTTTTGTGAATCATTCTTGTTTATATTCATATCATTTAAATGACAACCTTCATCTTAAATTCATTATAAGAATTAGATGAAGTTCTTAGATCACATATAATTATGGAGCGTGATCGCACATATGATGACGATCATGAAATATCTTTCTAAAGCTGTAGTATTAAAATGTTCCAAGTCAAGAATTAATGAAATGAGACATTATTGATCCTGTTAAGACTAGCGCATATAATGCAGGCTCGAAATGAGGATGTCTCATTTCATGGGCATTGATGTGGAGACACTAGTGTATGTTTGCGAGTGCTTGTTGGGGAATAAGTACACTGAACTACCCCCGCTTGGAAATTCCCCATTGAAAATATTTTATTGTCGAATGAGAATTTTCTCGTTATGATAGGGCAATAATTAGTTCTTGAACTTGAGGCACCATGATTACCTTGTGCCTGACATGTTTCACTTTGATGTATTTGCTAATTGTATGATAATTACAAGGGATTTATATTGGGTATACCATCTTCATGTATGGAGGTTCATTAGTGGCCAACAAAGAATTCATTTTCGATCTAGATGTATAGGTAAATCTCCTATATATTCCACTGTACTTGACTCTAAAATTCTTGACCAAAGTTGGATGAAAATTAGACATGAGGTGTTCTAATTGTTCATCATCGAGTGAAATTATTAGGAATGGAAACATAGTTATTGAGCTAATGGGGTTTCGACTGATAATCCATGCCCTAGGCTCCATCGGGAGGTTAGATGACGAAAAGACTGTACTTGCATGGTATTCGTAATTGGAATAGGTTCGTACCTTCATCTAAGATTATGAGTCATGATGCACTGCTAGGTGTCACAACCTCCCAAAAATATGTGTATATATATAAAACCTGTGCAATATAATTTGTGCATGTATGCATGTGTATAATTTTTTTTGGCTAGTTAGTTTAACATAACACTAATAAAATAAAGTGTTTTAACATCATGTAACACTGTATATAGATAGATAGTTATTTGAATGATAAAAAGGTCTATCAATCATTACAAAACTCAGACTCATTTACAATCAAGTTTTAAAAGTGATATACAAGATAAAGTCACTAATATAATACAATAAACCGTAAAATCAAAAACATAACCTACAAAATAGCCCCAATAGGTCGTCATCCATGTACATAAATTTCTAAAAATTCTAACAAAATTCAAAAATCGATAATAACTCTTTCTTACAACTCTCTTTCATGATAACTGTAAAAAATTATAATTTGACAATCTTCTTTATTTTCTACAAATAGTAAATATTTTTCTACTATGGCCTCCATAAATTTCTAAATTTTCATCACCTAGAATTTAAAAGTTTTAATAATCCTAAAATAATCCACAATGCATAATTCTCAATAAATTAATCAACATAAAAGGTTATATCATAATCCTAGCCAATATAACAAAATTAACCTAGAGAACTTAAAATCTAATTAGTTGATTTTGAACCTTCAGAAGGAATTAAAACATTGAAACTGATCTCATATATATATATATATATATCAAGTACCCTATCTAGTCTTATTACAAACTTAGTAGATAATAGAGAAAATATAGCTTCAAAGATAGAATATCAAACATAAATTTTATACCTTTTATTATTGATGAGTCTGCCTCAACATTAGTTTATACAAAATCTTAAAATATATGAACAATAGTAATTATGAAATATAAAATAAATTATACAACAAATAAAACTTATTGACATGATTGTACTCCACCAGTTTCAAAGATCATGTATATGTATAGTCTACAGAACCACAAATCAGGCTCTAATACCACTTTGTCACAACCTCCCAAAAATATGTATATAACCTGTGCAACATAATTTGTATATATATGCATGTGTATAACTTTTTTTTCTGGCTAGTTAGTTTGACATAACACTAATAAAGTAAAGTGCTTTAACATCATGTAACACTATATATAGATAGATAGTTATTTGAATGATAAAAATGTCTATCAAAATCATCACAAAACTCAGACTCATTTACAATGGAGTTTTAAAAGTGATATATAAGATAAGGTCCCTAATATAATATAATAGACCATAAAATCAAAAGCACAGCCTACAAAATAGCCCCAGCAGGTCATCATCTATGTACATCAATCTTTGAAAGCCTATATGAGCTCCACAGCCAGCGCAGTAAATTAGGGATCTCAAGTTTTACCATGCTTACCTATAATGTATGAACTACGTGAGCTAACGTTTAGTAAGTGAAAATCATGCGTGCTGAAGCGATAATCTAACATATATGTGATGCCTCTATATGAAATCATGCGAGGAATGCAAGGTCTTGAACCAAAACAGTTCATTCAAAATCATTTTCTATCACTAGGCCTTTGACCTACCTACTATGCACCAGATAAAGCTCTAAACAATATTAATAATCACATAACTATAAATAAGTTGACTCAGTCCAGAGGCCATCTTCTGGGATTACTAGAGGTCCACCCCCTGTCTTCCATTGTGATCCTCCAGAAGTTTTCCCACCAGCGGAGTCAATAAGGGCACAATCAAGTGGTTTATCCTCTCGTGACCACCAGAGGCACACTCCTGTCAACCCCTATGATCCTTTGAGAAATAACACTCGCGACACCCCAAAATATTACATAGACACGCCTCACATACCTCGGTGCACTAGTAGTGGCCAACCAAAATATTTTCTTTATGAAAATAATGTCATGCATGCAAAATATCAACTTTGAGCATATGTTATGCATGCACGTGTAAATGCTGATGAATAGCATGTTTAATGACACAACGAATCCCATGTCCCATCATTCAAGTAACGTATGCACTATAAGATATTTATAATACTCATAATAGACTCATCAAGATACAAGGATCACACTTAATATAGATAAGGCAAGAAATATTATGTCCGCGCATTGTAATTGCAAAATGAATTTTCATTTACCTTTAATCGATCGTATCTTACTTCTTAGTTTCTTAGGTGTTACTTCCCAACCTTAGGTGTGAATAATCTGTAAAAATATAAGATATCAATCACTATACTCAATCAACAAGTTCATTATATTTAATCATATACAAGGACATTGAATTTCAATTTAACTATGTAACAATCAAACTTTACTGCTTAGGGACTAAAACCTAATACACTCTCCTAAGTACCTTGATTTCTCATCTTAAATGTATGATAAAATCACCTAATTGATATGTTATAACTCTTATAACAGTTCTCTATATTCTAAACATCAATTTTACCATAGATATGTTGAAGCATGCCAAGTAGTATAATGGAACAGATTTCCATCTTCTATTTTCCTTGCTGTCACATTAAGTTTCATAGCAATTTTAGCATCCTTAGGCGTATTTATTCACTCTAAAATTTTTACCACACTTAGCTAATATATAAAAACATATAACTATGCCATAGCATTTCCAAAACTCATGGATTTAGCTTCCCTAATTCAATCTCCTTCACAGCACACCAAAATAGATTTTGCTACTATAGACATATAAATGGTAATAATTATAGGTTTTATTTAACATACCAAACACTTTTGAAGCCTAAAACATAAAAAAATAGTAAGGTGACAGTTTCTACCACTAGTATTTCCTATTAAGTGTTTGTCATCAAAAATCCTTTTTTTGTGCACCAAAGTCTAACTAAAAACTTCCTAACACTTTTATAAGATATATTTAAAGCTTAATAAACAGTAAAACCATTTAGAATAATATGAAAATCAAAGGCAAAACCATAGATAAGTGTTACCTATGCAGATTTTGAGGTTAAACTTGATGGTAATCACTTCTCCTTTGCTTTCCTTGCTTTTATTTCAACTTGGAATAAATTTAGAGCTCTTGGAGACTTAAGGTGCGTGTTTGGAAGCTGAAAATGGCTGAAATGAGGGTCTAGACATGGCTTAAGAGTGAAGGGCTTGAGGTGTTAACTTAAGCTTAATAAGAAAGCATGAGGTGACAAAGTTTGAGGTGTCAAATGGTGGTTTAAATATGATATTATACACAACTTATACAACTCTAATATGGTGTTTCTCAATATTTATTTATTTTTTTACAACCTATTTTAACTTTCGTACTATCAGATAATAAATTATACCCTAATTTCTTAACCATTCATTCGATTTTTAAATTGATTGACATCCGATTCTTAAATAAATTGTCTAGTTTTCATTTGTAAAATCATATGCATATATGGACTTTGAAATATGACACTTAAATCAAATTGCATCATGTTTAATATCCCAAGTATTATTAGTTTATGAATGTATACCTTTAAAACACATTGATTTAGTTGAATTGAAACATATTAGCTTACTAGTAATATCTTTAATTACTTCTAAAATTATAACATATAACCTATGCATATCCAATAGATTGACCAACCTATTCTTTCTCTTATCAAATTATAGAATTTCTTAATTAGGTCATAAGATCTCAATTACTAATATCATGTGATAGAATTAGAGGTCTAACGATTAAGAATGCTATATAAGATGCCATATAAATGTTAATACAAATTAGCATATAAGTAGCATATAATGCATAAATCACATTGTCAAAGTGAGTAGTGTGAGGATTGGGTATTATACTAGGTGCTTCCCATAACTTGTGGGTTTTTGGAATTAATGAGTTAATTATAAAATAATTAATTAATTAGATTAATTAATTTAAATAATTAATTATTCAATTAAGTCACAAGAGTTGTGAACTCATGAATTGCTTAGAATGAACCTAAGGGGTCACACACAAACTCGTACAAGTCCATTTATTGCTTAAGAAGGGTTGAATTTATTTACTTAATGTGATTAATTTAAATGAGGCCTAATTAATTTAAGTGATTGAATTAATTAATTATATTAATTAAGTGACCTAATTGGATTAGGTAGCCTATGTTGGAATAAATAATTAATTGATCGGATCAATTAATTATAGTGGGTCTATTTAATTTATGAGATGAATTAGTTTAATTGATTGGATCAATTAATTGAACTTAACTAATTAATTGAGTCTAGGTCCATCAGGTGTGGCCTTGTAGGAAGCCCATTAGAAATTAAATAGAGATTTAACTCCAAATTAAGTTAAGGTTGAAGTCTTTTACTTGCTTTGGAAGACTTATCTTGTAGGGACGAAGTATCCTTATATGATAAGGAGACTTACCTTGTGTTAATACTAGGTGTGAATATAAGAAGAGTTAAATAAGGAATAAGTATTTTTGTATGACAAGAAGACTTACCACGCGTGAACACTAGGTGTGAATACTAGAAAGTTATATAAGAAAGAATTCCATAAAGATGGAATTTAGAGGGGATATTTATATACTCTTATACTGAAAATTAGGGGATGATTTCTCCACCTTCTTGGATGTTTTTTTGTAGTATTCTTGGCTGCATAATTCGTGCTCCAACGCCCCTCTTGATGAAGAAAATCGTTTCTTTATGCAAGTAAAAAAAAAAGGCTCATTTCCTTATCCGAAAACCGCCACCTTATTCCCTACTCAATATTGTTTTAATTCTTAGTTTCATGTGTTGAATGTAGAATTAAAACAAACACCGAAAACACTTGTTGTGCTTGCTCCAAACCATGAAAACCTATTCTTAGGTTACAATTATCACGTTGAGATCCTACTAGCATAGGAATGACTTTCGAGGTGTAGATATGCTTAGAGGGGTCACATTTGGTACTATAAGATAATCTTTCCATGATGAGGGGTTTAGATTGAATTTGGGAATTGTTCGTGGAGAGAACTATTTGAATCATTGCACTCACATTTTCAACTGGAAGTAAACCAGGTAAAGGTTCTAAAACTTCCCTACACTAGGTATAAAAAAATGCATAACTACATCAGGTAGTCGGCAGCCCCATTTTTTTTTTTGTTGTCCAAGAATTCAAGATTTTCACAAAATCTTGATTTCTTAGTTTCTTAATGTCATTAAGAATTCTTGATTTCTTGATCTTGATCTCGAGATCAAGAAATCTTGAAAATTTGATCAAAAAAACTAATTTTCTTGATCAAGAAATTAACTTTTTTTATTTTTTATTTCTTGCCATGTTTCAAGAAATTCAAGATTTCAGAAATCTTGAAATTCTTGAATCAAAAAATCTAATTTTTTATTTCGTCTCATTTCTTAAAATATTTTAACATTTAAAATTATTATTAAATTAATCTCAAATAAATAAATTAAATGATTCAAAATAAATCACATATATAAATATTTAATTTATCACGCATATTAAATAAGCATATCAGAAACGCACAAATCTGGCTCTCATACCATTGTTGGGTTCGAACGATCCCAAAAAATATATACACAATGAAATTTAAATTTTTCCAAAAATAAAACAAACATTACATCATATGTAATTAAAAACAAATCTCGAAATTCTTTCGAGATTTCGGCTGACCAGTGCCGGGTTGCCAGTTGGCACCTAAGGTGCGGGCACGGGCACTCGACATACTGGTGCACAACTACCCCAATGTGTAGGAGCCCAACATCGATAGATGGGCAGAAGGGCACACAACGGGTGCCTTAGACAACCCGTCTTGTGCACAGCTTGCCTCTCGATGGATAGTAGGCTTGGGCTGCTATCCTGACCCGTCTCATTATGTAATTGTTACGTGAAGTTTATGATTTTTTATTTTAAATTTAAATGTTGATTTTAATTTTTCAAAAATTATTTTTCTTGAAAAACCAAGAATCTTGATCCCAAATTTGAATGAAATTATGCATAACGTAATCGACAAATTTATATGCATTCATTATCTTGTGATAATTTATATTAAGCATGCTAGTTGGATGATCAAGGAGCCTAGACTAATCTAATTGGTTTAATTTTGTCACTTACTGGTTATTTTTTGGATTTTAATTAAAATGATACATGTGAATCTCACATTTCTTTGTTTTATTCTTAATGTACTTCTATTTTCCTCCTATGTACTTTCCCTTGGAATTGTTCCAATGTTTCTTATAGTTTTAACAAATGTAATGAGAGTAGAATTAGGTGGTGAGGTGTATCTTTTTGTAATTTGGTGGACATTACAAGAAGATGGAGGAAAAGTGAAGAATCAAGACCCATGAATGTATGAGATACTTTTATGTAATAGATATATTTATTTACATTTTAATTATCACCTTTAGATTGATCGCGATCCACTTTGGCTCGAGTGGATCGTATAGGATTAAAAGCTCATGATTATCTATTTATTTTAGTATGTATGTGATCCATGTTGTGTTTATTTAATGCTTCCTTATGATGTATGTTTGTCATCATTTGGATAGTGAACATTAAATAAATAGATAAGAAAACGATGAGATCTTGCATAATAAATCTAGTATGACCCTCATTTGAAAATATTTCAAGCGGAGAACTTTGATTGGTTTGATGTCAAGCGTAAATATGCAATATTGGAGGGACTCAATCATCCATACCTTTCATAAAAGTAGTGGCATGCCGATACACTAGCACATTTAGTCTGTTGGCCATGAGTCGTAGGATGTGCTAAGTTTTGGCAAGTTATAACCACTACTAAGCATTGAGATGCCCATGGGGTGGACTCGTTTTTAGCATTGGCGAATGAGTCGTGGGACGATTAGATGCTCCATCTATATGGATGTTTGATAGGTAATGTTTGACACTTAGCATTATATGTGTTCATAAAATTAGGATATATGGGAAGAGGTGAGTCAAAATAGATTGAGGGTTGTTTAGGGATGCAATTGCTAATATTGTTAGTTAACTTTTAGTTTTATCGTGTGGGCTCATAAAATTAGAGTGCACGACAAGGCTAGTTAGACCTCAAGCCCACTAAGAAATTGTATTTTCCAAATTTTCATCTAGAGGGTGATAAGATTTGAATAAAATAGTGGGAGATATTTATGATTACAGACCATATTATAAATAGATATTAGTTGAATGAATGCTTAAATTTCTGCCTTGCATAGGATAATTTTTATCGCTAGTAATTTCACATAGGATAATCTAGACAAATAAACAAACTTACCAGCTCAATCTATCTAAAAAGATAAATGTTTGTCATCATTGCTGATATTTAGGGCATATAAATAAGAAATACAAGTATTAACTTGCATAGTTGAATTAGAAAAAGTTCTAATTCAAGTTTACACTTTATTGATATCAACTATTAAGGTTGATAATTTTTTCCTGGATATTGAATATCGGATATGATCCAATCTCTGCAAGGGATTGCAGTAGATGATAAGAAAATGGAGACTAAGACAAAGAATAACCCTTAACCTTGAGAATAAGGTAAACGTTGTTTTATTGGCTATATGAATGGTTCACTTAACTCTGGATGAAATTAAAATAGTATTAATTATTTGTCTTTACTACATTGACAAATGACCCACACAGTCCTAACATTCCATACTATATAATCGATAAAGTAATATTAAAATTAGATAATCAAAATAGTGTATACTTGTAGTAAGATAGATTAGGTTATATTTCTAAAGAAAGAGTTCACACGATGGTACATTTGCTTGACCTTTTAGACTTGCATGAGGTGTCAACTTGTAAATCTTGTCTTACGAAAAATATGACCAAATCACCATTTATGGGACAAATAGAGCCGACTACGCCTTTGGATGTGATCCAAAGGGAGCAATCCACTAAGTGTTAGTGCACAACTGAATTATTCTTACTTCATTATTCTAAGATCCTTTGAAGGGTTCAAAGAATTTAGTTATGAAGTAGAGAATTAAACCAACCAAAATATTAAATCCATCGATGTGATAGAAGAAGAGAATAATATGGTGGTAAGTTCTTGATTATCTAATGGAGAATTATATTTTCACTTTAAGTGAATCCAAGTTGAGTTTTACCTATTTTCTCCTTCATTCTGGGAATTCACCCTAAAATCGATGATATTTTTATCAAGTAAGAATATCATCTAAGTTGGAGCCCAAAACATCAAATGAGATATGATGTAGCAAAAGACCGATCACACACATACCTAAGGGTATAAAGGGGCTTACTTTTTTAAAGCGGTTAGTGGGAGATAAAAATCCATCTTATTCAAATTTTTGGGGTATCCAAAGGAATCTAAAGGATACCATTTCTATGATTTCTAAGAACAAATGAGTTTGTTTTATAGGGATGCCACATTCTTGAGAAGAAGAAATTTCTATAGATAAAAATAGCTAGATCATAGAGTTTGAAGGAGTTTGAGAACTACAGTTTATCCCACAAGTGGCAATGACGTATGAACAAATTATTAAAACTTATAGTACATATCCTCTAAGAAGACCTAAAAGGATACCAGGGCCACTTATACGATAAATGTCTCTTGCTAGAGAGCAGCAATGAGGATTTTCTTTTTGAATATTAATCTAACTAAGGAGCTAAGGAGTAATGATGTATGAATCAATTCGAGAAGATGGCAAAATGCCATGCAATCTAAAATGGACTTTATGTGCTCCAACAAGGTTTGACCTTGGTGGACCCATTGGTGGGATGGTTCACATTGGCTGCAAACGGGTCTGCAAATATTTTTTTAGAAGGGTCCACTTAGGACTCTAAGTGAATCTTTCCATGATGAGGGATTTGGATCAAACTTAGGATTTGTTCGTGGAGAGAACGATTTGGATCGTTGCACTTATGTCCTCAACTGGAAGCAAATCCTGTAAAGGTTTATGAAACCTCCCTACACTAGGTATCAAAAAATGCATATGTGAGTAATCGCGAAAGAATTTCAAAATTCATTTTTAATTACATGTGATGTAATGTTTGTTTAGTTTTTTTAAAAATTAAATTTTATTGTGTACACGTTTTATGGGATCACGCGAACCCAACAATATCTTCGATAGTAATATTCTATATTGACTTACATCTTTGAAATTTCTAATTTCTATTTTAGATCTATTTTTTGTATTAAGACTATTTACATATGCTATTTATTTCTGTTCATAATCATCCCAGTATTACTTCACACTTATTAGTTAAATTATCTAGATTATGTGCAAAAGAGTTTTAACATAAATTCAAGACTAATTATACAATGATTACTAGATTCAATCACTCTAGAAATCTTGCTAAAACATGGTAAATTGGTTAAAAGATTTGGTATCGAAATTATTGCTCTAAAATATCTCTTTATTCAAAATCAATAAGGGCACGTCACTTTGCTCAAGCCTTTTTTTTTTTGTTTTTTTGGGTTGCTCCATATTCATAATGCAACGTTTAAGGGATATGGAAATGCTTGGTGCATCCGAAAGGGAAAAAATTAATAATGATTTAAGTAATAGATAAATGACACTTCATTCTCTAAATTTTATCATTTTGGCATAATATCTTTAAAAAATAAATTTTAAGCAATTTTTCCTTTAAAACCTAATTATTTCGATATTTTTTAAGTATTTTGCTCATTCAACTTATATTTATTATAGTACTTTTCCCCCTAATATTAATTTTAAATTAAATTTTTATTAAAATGTTCTTCATCAGCCACCGTTGCACATCTTTTTTTTTTTGTCTTTCCATGCAAAAAAAATGTATTAGGATATTTTTTATTATTATCAATGGAGAAGACACAATAAATGGTGATATTTTGCTATAAATAATATTAATTGTCAGTACCATTGACAATAGTACCACTACTATTTACAACAAATGTATCATCATTTGTCGTATTTTCACCATTATTAATAATAAAACTTATAGTACATAACCTCTAAAGAGACCTAAAAGGATATGAGGGCCACTTATACGATAAATGTCTCTTGCTAGAGAGCAGCAATGAGGATTTTCTTTTTTGAATATTAATCTAACTAAGGAGCTAAGGAGTAATGATGTATAACATCAATTCGAGAAGATGACAAAATGCCATGAAATCTAAAATGGACTTTATGTACTCCAACAAGGTTTGACCTTGGTGGATCCATTGGTGGGATGGTTCACATTGGCCGCAAACGGGCCTGCAAATATTTTTTTAGAAGGGTCCATTTAGGACTCTAAGCGAATCTTTCCATGACGAGGGATTTGGATCAAACTTAGGAATTGTTCGTGGATCAAACTTAGGAATCTTTGTCAGCTAATCACATACCATAATCTATATAGTACAGTTGCTACAGCCAAAAGTCTAAGAATGTTGCCAATTATTTTTGGCAGTGGAACTGTAGTGATGCTACTAAGGAAAAGGAAAGCTTATATCTTGTATTATGCAAAATGACATGTAAAGAAAGTGACACATATGTATACAAGTAAAGGTAACCAACTGGAAGAGAACATCAATTTGTAGTGGTAATATGCTTTGGATTCCAATGCAGGCATTGGTCTACATCATTGGGCCTGTATATATATAGAGAGAGATAAAAAAGAGAGAAGACAATTAGTTCAATGAAATTTATGTGTGAAGACAGATTGAATAGGAGGAGACCATCAGTGATGTTGATGTCAAAAGTTTGTTCATATGAATCTGCTGAAATTGCTGAGGCACTTTGTATTTTGGGCACACCTGAGGGGAATATTACGGCAAAAGCCCTATTAACTTTTTTTATCATATATATATATATATATATATATATATACTAATAATTTATTTCGCATAATAAAGGGATAGTTATGTTTATGGTCTCACATCTTTGCCAATAATTTAATTTTTAGTTCATTTGGTTCAGCCCATTCGAATACATTTTTTTTCAAGTTTAAAATAGAAATGGTCCTAGCCCGTTTTAACTTCCTCAAGTTATGATGGAATTGCTCATGTTCAATGCTCGTGAGCAATGAAAATATTTCTTTTAAGTTTGGACTTTTATAATTTTGATATATCGTGCATGTACATCACCATTAAAAATTAGTAGAGAGTTGACAACAAAAAATGAATTTAACTAGAAATTGAAAAAACTAGAAATATCCAAGTTGAATTAGTGGTGAATATGAAAGAGTAGAAAATATTATAATTTTGTTCTTTTAAGTTTTAACTTTTATAATCTTGATCTACCGTGTATGTACGACACCATTAAAACTTAATATAGAGTTGACAATATAAACTGAATTAAACTAAAATTTAAAAAAACTAGAGAGATCGAAATTTAATTAGTGGTGAATATGAAAGAGTAAAAGTTATAGTTACCCCGCATAATAAACATGGGTTATGCATATACAAGAAAGAGCCTGTTCAAATTGTGTTTCACTAAGTCTTTGAATTTAAGTATATCATATCATGATTAATTATCATACTCGATGCTCGTTATCATTAATTATGGACATATAGTCTCCTTCATTTGTTATTTAACATTGTCAGTTAAACCAGATTTTATGTTTGATAAATTAATAGTCTTACTTAAAGTATTGAAAATTTTGATTCCAACTTAGCTCAATGTACTAAATTAATAATTTCACTAAATGTGTAAGATAATATATTTTTTTCAAATTCTTGAGGGCCCAACAAAAATATAAATTAATAATTAGCAAATTTATATATATAATTCATAATAGTTAAGAGTTCTTTTCTTAACAACTTTTATTTTCTTAATTCAACTCTTATAAAAAATATTCAATTAAAATTGTAGTCATTTTTCTTAGCTTTCCTTAGCATCAATAATCACATCATTCGAATATTTGTAGCAAAAGTTATGGCCAAAGTATTGAACCCTGCCAAGGAAAAAGGACAAAAAAAATATATGAGGAAACTATTTATTTGTTTCCTATTATTTGTTCATCTTTTTGCTTATGATGATTCATTCCAATTAAAGGTCTCAAAATATATAAAAAAATACAGAAATTATAAAAAGCAACATTTATGAAACAATTATGAAAAATTATCACATTAAACCTCTTAAATTTCACAAATGTCATTGAAATATTAATCTTTGAACATATATTATTATCTCTCTTGTTTATAACTTATGAATGAATCTTGATAAAAGAAAAAATATGTGTTAAAAAGTAATTCAAACAATTTTATTTTTATAAATTAATAAATTATTCATAATTAACACAAACAACAAAGTTTTGAAGTAGTCAGAATATGACATCAACTTAGAGCCAAGGCATTGTTATACACGTAAAACAAGCACAAACTTGATCTCCCCCTCCCCCCCCCCCAATATATTCTCTGATGTACCCTGTAATTTGAAGCATGAAAGAGTGCTGAATTGATGGCAGTAGCAAAGGGCAAGAAACCTCATGTCTTGGCTGTGCCATTCCCAGCTCAAGGGCATGTCACACCTCTGATGAAATTGTCCCGCCTAATCGCCAGTCTTGGGATTAAGGTTACATTTGTTAACACAGAATACATACATGAGAAAATACTTGCTTCTGCATTGTCTGATCAACAGGAAGACAGTGAAGAGAACAACAACATTGTACTAACCTCAATACCAGATCGGCTGGCTCCTGAGGATGATCGAAACGACGGTTTTAAGCTGTTGGGAGGTCTCAAAAGTACGATGGCGAGCGCTTTGACAGATTTGATTGAGAAGATTAACTGTTCAAACAGTGATGAGAAGATCAGCTGTATTATAGCTGATATTACAGTTGGTTGGATTTTGGAGATTGCTGAAGAAATGGCAGCTGAACCTGTCGGTTTTACGCTTGCTGCAGCTGCTTCCTTGGCAGTCATACTTCACATTCCAAAGCTCATTGAACAAGGAAATCTTGATATATATGGTAGGTTTAAAATTGGGTTGCAACTTTTCTGTAATTTCTTATTTTTACCTTGTTCTAACTTCAAATTTTCTTCTTCTTCTTATTTATTTATTTCACTTTAAATCTTTTATTGTTCTAATTTAGTGTTTCATCTCATATTTTATTTCGTATATTCATGTCAAATATATATGATTCACGACAAATATATATTTAAAGAAATATTTTACACACATAATATGTATTTATGACATAAAAAATAAAATGAAATATCTAATTGAAAGAGAGGATTCAATTGTCTTTCAATTCAGAAAAAGGTATAATAGGGCCGACAATAAGCTTAAGTAGCTTGGGATCAACTTAGACTTAATAAAATACGCTCACATTAACATCCCATTATTAAGTTAGTTAGTCGAGTTTGACTTATATTTAACTTGTTATGTGCCCACGTAAGTCAATAATGAGGCCATGGGCCATGCTTGATTGATATCTTAGTTCAAACTAGAAAATTTTATGCAACACTCGCTCCAATTGATTTTCGCATATCTCATACAAATTTGTGTGGGAAATGCACTTAAATTTGGACTTGGTGGTGCACAATAATTTGTTCAAACTTGTAAAATCACACCTCTGAGTTAACACACCTTGCTGATTTGCTTTCATGCAGGAAGTGTGATGGGATGTGATACAATTAGCCTGTCCGATAATATACCTCCTTGGAGAAAAAATGAACTGTCCTGGAGCTTCCCCATCGACTTAAAAACTCAGAAAAACTTCTTTGAATGTGCTTTAATTTCCCAAAAAACAGCTAATCAAGCTAACTAGCTGCTCTGCAATACTTTCTATGAACTTGAATCCTCAGCCTGTGATCTCAACCCCAAATTGTTGCCTGTTGGACCATTGCTCAACACCAACAACTCCAAATCTGCTGCCAATTCTTCTTCCAGCTTTCGTCCTGAAGATACATCCTGTTTGAGCTGGTTGAATGAAAAACCAGTTGCCTCAGTGATCTATGTTTCTTTTGGGAGCCTGGCAGTTTTCTCTCAGCACCAATTAGATGAACTGGCACTTGGGCTTGAGCTTTCGGGTCGGCCCTTTTTGTGGGTCGTCAGGTCGGACCTTGCAAACTGTTCACGGGCCGAGTACCCGAAGGGGTTCTTGGAGAGAGTCTTGGCTGGTGGGCTTGGAAAAATAGTTGAATGGGCACCTCAGGAGAAAGTTTTGTCTCATCCTTGTGTTGCATGTTTTTTGTCGCATTGTGGGTGGAATTCGACGGTGGAGGGGCTCAGTAGGGGGGTGCCATTTTTGTGTTGGCCTTATTTTGCAGATCAATTCCACAACCAGAACTACATTTGTCAGAAGTGGAAGACTGGATTGAGGATTGACCCTGATCAAAATGGGGTCAGGACAAGGCATGAAATCAAGACGAAAATCCAAATGTTGTTCTCTGATGATAATCTGAAAACAAATGCGTTGATAGTCAAGGCAATGGCAGCAAAGAGTGTTGATCAATGGGGGTCTTCTTCTAAGAATTTTCAAAGATTCATTGATCATCTCAAGGAATGAAGAGATGATTTTGGTGTGATTGTGTTTGAATTTACTTTAAATTGACTCTTTAGCTTTATGCATTTTGTTTGGAGGTCATGCCTTAGAAATTATTTGAAGGAAATTTTTTGTTTTTAATGGTTTACCCACTTTAACTTAATTGATTAATTAATTAAGTTATCAAGCAGAAAGCAAAAATTAACACAAATAATTTTTTTTGGTTCGGTCACACTTACTTTATGGGGTCACGCTAAGACGATGAACGATTCACATATTTTTTAAGATTATAATTATTTATTTGGACTTAAACAATTGAAAAACTCCATATTCTGAATTGTTGCCGTTTGCCTTGAACCAATTAGCTGAAATTGTTTAGAACTCAATTTGAAATCTACATTGTTGAATCTCAATCTCAGATTCCGTGAACTTGCTTGCATGCTATTTGTCTTAAGATAATGAGTTTTAACACTCTTTTTAATGCAGCTTAAATGAATCACCAAAATCTCCGATACTTATGTAAATCGCATTGTTAATTCATGTTACAATCTTGTTGTGAAGAATTGATATTATTATCCGATAGATTTGCTGCACTTATCATCCAAATTGCTAATTTTGTGGGCTTCCTTGAACGTCTCAATCTGAACACTTGCTAATTTTGTGATTGAATCCTTTGATCCACAAAACAATTCCACTCAAGTAAGCAATCGAGTGCAACACTACAATTTCTTTGTTAAATATAACAAACTCTGCACTTTTCATATCGCAACATATCAAACTTTATACGCTCCCATGTTTTAACATGGCAAACTCCAACATGTCGCTAGAAACCTAGCAAAGAATCAATAACATAATTTTGAATTTTTTTATTCAATTGCAATAAATATCAATTGCAAAGACAACACAAACAATGAATCGTTGAGAGTTATTAAAAAAGAGATATTACAACAAAGGGTTGGGAAATCAAATTTAGAATAAAATGATCATTTTGAAGGAAACAAATTATGAATAGAAGAAATTTTAAAATTCATTTCAAACAATTTTGCTTAACTATTTAAGTTTTTGAATTTCAATATATCAGAGAAATAATTTGGCAACTTATACATGTAGGCGTCTTTTGGGAGTCTTGTAGATACTATACATTGTGGTATGCACTAAGTGTGCATCCCACCATACATTTACATATACTCACACACACATATATATATAAGTTTGTGTCAAATGTATAGTAAAATATACACTCGATACAAATCACCGAATGTATTCATTTACACCGTCTTTTGAATTTGAAGCTACACTAAGTATTAATAACACTAATTTGAGGGACCATAATGGACAAGTCTTGGATTAGGTCATTTGAGCCGAACTTCAATTGCTACACACATGATCCTAACATAACTTAAGATATGACTATGGAGGGTTAGCGCATGCATATTTTTGGGTCTTCACGAGAATCTCTAGAGTTGGCTCAAGTCCGTAGCAATGATCTTATGGCGACTCTCACTTAGTTGATCCTCCAATGTTATATGTGACACAAACCCATAGAAATTTTGCTTTCAATCTCATGCAAAAATTCATTGTCAAAGTCACATCTTTTAGTAACACTTCACCTTACAAATAAGAAATGCGCATCTTAATTAATGACACTCTTCTTAAATTAAAACTATATATCGAATCACGTATTATGAATTCTTTTTATTTATTAAATTCTTTTCATGAGATCTATAAATACAAAAGTCATTTATTTCGAAAAGTGTACCCCTTTGAATTTGACCTATTTAAACGGTCTTGTAAATGCAATATGTGATAGTGTATATTTAATCTATATTTTATTATATATTTACACATATTCACATACATATATACATACATACATATAAATATGTGTAAAAATATGTGAAAAGATGTACACGATATAACATCGCTTATATCTTCAAAAATTTAGCCTTCATGTTAGTCCAGAGCAAATTTCCATCTTTCCCACTATCATTTTCATATATTGCCTTTAATTTCACCACCCGCTTTGGAAAAAAATAATAATTCCGTAAGTAAGTAACAATTTTTTATTGGACTAAAACATGGAATAATAAAGATATAAATTTTAAAATATCACCTCAAATCTTTTTGAATTTTTTCGTCCTTGATCACTACAATTATTTCCAACTATTACTAATTCTTTTCATGTATCTCCTGCACTTTAATAATGTCCATTTCTTGATACAAATTTTAGGATTCACATTAATAAAATTAACTTAAAACTCTCAGAATTTTTACATAATTTTCCATCAAGAAATCCATTAATTTAACTGTGAAACCAATTGTTTTCACAAGATGAAACAAATCGTTTATATTACGTTCTAAAATCATTTATATTATATACATGGTATGAATGTATACTACAAAAATATAAATTTACATAAAAAATTAAAGTAGAGAATATGAAATACTTAGGGGCATTAAAGAAACCCTAAAAAATAAAGCTAGGGCAATAGGGTGGGTTTGTCAAAGTACAAGTCTCGCCCTATTAAAAAATTTAAGCACTCAGACCTATATCTATCACGAATCCGTTGAGTCCTAATTAGAATCACTTTATATAAATTAAAATAAAGAATAAATAAAAAATTAAATGGGACGGGTTCGGGACGGAATGAATTTGAAAATAAAAAATCAAAATCCGTCGTGAACTCATTTACAAGTTTAAAAACTAGCCCTAAATGAGATGACTTCGAATTTGAAGTCAGCTAATTGCCATCCCTAAAGCTATATACTCCAACCATTCAACTTATTCCCATGAGGAATTTTGCAATCTAGCCCCTCCAATCAAAATAAAATACTTTCTCAAGTCCTAGCCCATATTTTAAAAAAGAAACTCCAAATTTGAAGATATATCCACCTATAATTTGATATGATAATGGTCACAAAAAATTTGTTCACGTTTGTTTTTTTCATTTTTTAGAAAATGTCAGGGTTCTAAGTCTAAATTTTTATGTTCGCTGCTTCTCGATATGTAAATTAAAAATGTTGAAATTTGTTCGTAGAAGTATTAGGAGGAAATTTTGATGAGCCACAACAAAGAAAAGTACAAATGTGATAAATATTTATAATTTGGAGGTTAGATTTCCTAAAATATGAGTATTTGCTTTCTCATTCCCTTTATTTAGTTTTCGAAGATATGGTTGTACACTTGCCCTTTTATGAGTATAAAAAAACACTGATGATAGTGCGGTGATCCTATTTTGCAATTTCAAAAAGTTACTTTTCGTTATAATTTTGCACTTTTTTTAATTTTTGTTTAAACGTTTTAAATCAGTTCATTCTCATTCTATTCACAGGAGAAAAAATAATACTCAATAAAAAAATAAGGGAAATTCTTGTCGAATGATGTTCAATTGAACCTAAATGAGTTACACAGCAAGTATATTATATTTCTTTGATGATTAGTAGAGAGTAAAAAATGGTGATCAATTATAAAATATATTTTTTAAGTTTGTCATATAATTAGAGTTTTGTAGATATGGAGTGTAGAAAATTCCGTTCATTATTTTTCACAATAAAAATAAATAGTGAATGAGACACATACACCCAATATATTGTATGAGGTTTAGCATCCACAAAACCCATAATTAGTAGGGAATGATAAAAAAATCAAGTTTGAGTGAAAAAAAATTCCAAAAATTACACACTCAAGCTAGTGAAGAAGTACCCAGATATAGTTTAAGTTTTACTTTTATTTTTTTACGCATTCAAATTTTTTTCACTAATTATAACAACTTGCCCTCCAACAAAACTTCAGTTCTGAAAAAATAATCATAATTTTCCTATAAAATATCCCACAATCTTTCTAGTTTTTATGAACATATTCTCGCATAATAGCAATAAATTTATTTCCAATAAAAGAAAAGATACTGTTCTGTTCTGAAAGGGAAGAAACAAATTCTGGCTCACAAACTTTTAGAAAGTAGCACAACCAATGCCATTTTTTATGCCTAATTTAGAAATATATTCCATTCAATTACAGTCAGCAATTAATCTCCAAATCTTCCCTTCTCTCATTTTCATATCACATTTCACGATTTACTTTACTAATTCAAGTAAATAAAAAATATATTAATTTTCGCAGCAAACTTTATGGAAATTATAAATTAATGTTCTCAGCAAACTTTATGATAATTATAAATTAATGTTTCTCAAGGTCAAGTGAACTGAAGAATAGCTAGCTTCCCTTGTGTGAAAATTTTAGAAAATAAATTGAGACTTTGTATGGCTCTACGTCCATTTTTGTTTTGTCTACAAGTTATTTTTGCAGTATTTGTTTATGTAGTTGCTTCAATTGAGAATATAGATGGATACGTGCATGGTCATGGATGGGATAATGCTCATGCAACGTTCTACGGAAACGTAAATGGGGACGGAACCATGCGTAAGTATTTGAATTTTGTCATTTTACTATTATCTTCATCTTTTTCATAATAGAAACTGGTTTACATGTACTATTTTCAATGTAGCATTTACGTTAAAAAATATTATATAATACGGGTTTTAAGTATCACATTATGTATGAATAAACAATACATTGTGTCTTTCACTGGCACATTATGACCTCAGCATGAGTCAAATAATGTAAATATTAGTGAATAAATAAATGATATTTTTTATTATTATATTGTTGTAGTTGATTGTGCTTCTTTTTCAATAGAGAAAATTGAAATAATAGTTTTAAATTTGTTGTAGAGGGAGCTTGTGGATATGGAAATCTATTTGAGCAAGGTTATGGCCTCAAGACAACGGCTCTAAGCACCGCACTCTTTAACAATGGTGCTGCCTGTGGAGCTTGTTTCGAGCTAATGTGCACAAATGCTCCACAATGGTGCATTCCAGGAAAAATTCGTGTCACGGCGACAAACTTTTGCCCTCCTGATTACTCAAAAACTAAAGATATTTGGTGCAACCCACCTCAAAAACATTTTGACCTATCGATGCCAATGTTCCTAAGAATTGCGAAATATAAAGCTGGGATAGTCCCTGTTGTGTATAGGCGAGTCATGTGTGGTAAGAAGGGTGGGATCAAATTCGAGATAAAAGGGAATCCGTATTGGACCCTTGTTCTTGTTTACAATGTGGGTGGAGTAGGGAACGTTGTGTCGGTAAAAGTTAAAGGCTCAAGTTCAAGTTCGAACTGGATCCAGATGACGCGAAATTGGGGCCAAAATTGGCAGACTTGGGAAAGATTGCAAGGACAAAGCCTGTCTTTCCAGGTGAAAACTAGTGATGGTGAGATTGTGCAGTCCAATAATGTGGCCCCAAAGAATTGGCAGTTTGGACAAACTTATGAGGGGAAGAATTTCCTTTAGAGGAAATGCATATAGGAAATCTCATATACTAGTAGATTGTATAGCATAATTGGTCACTTCTTTTTCAAGTGATAATTTTGCTTCTACACAATGTTGTTACATAAATGTTATTCCTTGGAGGCTAATTTCTTGACAGGTTATTTGTTTGTCATTTCATAGTGAAGAAGATTATGTCTCAACATCATCCATTCTTCAGCAAATCAATACCAAAAAAAAAACTAAATTTAAAGTGATAAAATGAAAGTTATCGTTAATGGTAGGTAATAACGAAAAATAATTATTGATTTACCACAATAATGGATTTCATGACAAGAATGTTGATAATTACTAATAAAAGTATAATCTGTAAGTAATCACTATTAACAATTAATGCTATATATATAATAATAATAAAATATTATTACTATAACTTGCGATAAAATTATATAATAACAATATACTGACAGTAAAAATTTATTACTATGACTTGAAATAAAAAAATTATTGTCACTATATATATGCCATAATAATTATAGTGACAATTTAAATATAGATTTTATTACTATAAATTTTGTAAAAATCATTATTGTGACAAAGTAAAAACTGTATCTAGCGACAACTTTTATCTTGTAACAAATATATAATAAAAATAAAAAAATATATTTTTTAATATTTGAGAGTGACACTAATGGCTAGGCATGCTAAGAAAATACAGTTGAATTAGACAACACATCAATTGAATTTAGATTAATTTTCTCATCGAATTTGGAATTATGATTGAACTTTATTGATTATGGGTGACAATGGCCAAGTTTAATAAACGGTTACCAGTCAAGTAACAAGTTTTTAATGGTTAAAAAATTAAGGCAGTTTGAAGTTTTACACTAACATTTCATGTTTTTGGTCTTGTATGCGAGTTTTTCCATTAAGTGACAAGGTTTAAAACAAATTTTTATCTAGTGGGTGGTTATCGCATAATATTACGTTTAAACCCTTATATTTAAAGTAAATTTTCTTTTTGATAATTAAAAGATAGGGAAAGGGAAATGAAAGACAAATATTAGGGCCTCCTTTGGTTCAATAAATTGAGAAAGGAGTGAAAGAGGAAATGAGAATGAGACTTACTTTACATAGACATATAAATGCACACGAAAACAGATTTTGGGGAAGAGGGGGTTTGCGGTGGGGCTGGGGTCTGGGCCTGCGGCAGTGGGGTGGGTTGCGGTGTTGGGTTTCTGAGGTTGGGGTAGGGTGAGTGGTGCTTGTATTGAGTTTCAGGGGCTGGGGGCTGGGGGCTGGGGCCTGGTTGGGTTGCGAAGAAGAAGATGGGTAAGAAGAAGGAGACGGAGTGTGGGGTTGGGGGTTGAAGAAGAAGATGATAGTTTCTTTGTTTTTTACTAAATGTATTGTATTAGATAAAAATATTTAAATTAAGAATTATGTAACTATACTATTAATTATTTTCTTTTTTCTTTTTTAAAGCTTGATTTTAAGTCTATTTTATGACTTTTAAATATGAAATTTGTTAACACTTAATAATTTATTTAAATTTATGGTAAGTAATTAAAAAATTAAATATATACTAGTTTTTTTCTTGCTCATTCATAAATAATCTACAAATATCATCTATACTATTTTTCTGTATTGCTTAATTTAATTTTGGGTTAACATATGTTAAATTTCATTATCTAAAGTTATCATAATCCGAAGATTGTGTTGAAAATACTAAACTTGTTTTAGGAATTAAAGCTAAGTTCAAGAATTAATTTCAAGTCCAAAAATTAAATCATAAGTCCAAGCCGATGATTTAAAAGTTTTCAAGGTTAGGTGATGAAAATAATTATGTAAATTATGTCGATTTTTTATAGAATTATGTAGAAGAATGATGTATATGGTTATTATAAATTTGGGATTATTTAATTGTATGGTTGAGATTGATTTGAAACTAGTATAAATACCCTCTCTTATTTGTGTTTAGACATCAAGAAGAAGTGTGAGCTTTTAAGTGAATAAATAAAAACAAGAGTTTGAAAGTTGAGTTGCATCTTGAGTGTTTTGAGTGAAAAATAGTTTGTATAAGTGAGTTTTTCAATATAAGTTATTATTTATGAGCATTTTTCTTCCAACAAAGTGGTATTAGAGTCACGACTGTTAAATCTCTTGAAATTCTAAATATGCTCTATGGTTGCATATTTGATTTCCACATTAAAAAAGATTTCTTGAGATTTTTATTCATAGTGAGATCGTGTTGAAAGTTTTTTTTTAATCAAACTACTGAATCAAACCGAGCCACCATCGAGCCAAGCTGTTCTGAGCTAAGAATCGAGCCACCGAGCTGTTTGACTAAGTATTGTTCATGAGTTGATTGGTCAAATAGTTGACTTTGACTTTAATCGTTAACTTGGACTGTTGATCAATACTTTTGGCCAATACATACTTAAAGTTTTTTCGGCGTTCTGGAATCATCCGTGTCATCAGAATTTTTAAATTCAGACTCTATTAAGAGGTATGACAAATATCGATATGACATCTTTTCTAGTTCCCATTCTCACTAAAGATAATTATATAATTGAAGTATTAAAATGAAAGCTCTCTTGGGTGCTCACGATGCTTGGGAAACTCGAACATCCAAAATTGTGAGATAGATGATATGTTTCCAACAAGACATCAAGACAATTTGCCTTACACAACTGAGGTAAATAGAGAGGGCGAAGAGTATTGGGATGTTAGTTTACTAAGTGATGAAGAGAGGGAAATTGTCTTGTGGATAAAACAACTGATGAAGGATGAATAAGAGGTATCGACACAAACACCTCTGGTGGAGAATAGAGAACACCAAGAAAATGTTCAACCAAGCCCTTCTCAAGAGCCATCACGGGAAGTTTCTTATCCTCATCTTTTACAAAATAGCAGACCTATGTCAAATATTGTAGAGGATGATAGAGGGATCTCATTGCATAAGTATGAAGTGGAGGATTATGAATTGGGAGATTGCTCATTAAGTTATATGGTGAGAAATGAAGGTCTACTTGAGGATGTTGACAAATCTATTATCAATATAGATTTCATCATTCCCGAAATTGAAAAGGACAAAAACATCTCTTTCACACAAAGAGAAATATTTTTGGTTATCGGGCATGCACTCAACAATATGAAATAGGCATTTGATCCCATACTGGTTTATGCTCACTATACTTATCTTTTGGGATCACCTACACTTCTGGAGCATACAAAAGCATGGCATGAGAAACACTTATTCTTGGACCCTGGTTGAGCAAAGAAGAAGTCCGGCTGAAAACTATAAATCAAGCGCTTCTTGGGAGGCAACCCAAGTGTTTTAAATTTTCTTTTATTTTTATTATTTTGTTGTTTAATGTTAATTTTGTTATTTTAGTCTGATGATTATTTTTGTTTGTTTTCATTTCAGGATCCAACTTAAGTTTGTGGGAGGATTTATAAAATAAGGAGTGATATGCCACCAACTAATGAATGCACATCCATCACTATTCTAGAAGAAGATGATAATCAAGTTGATGAGAACTAACACCATTCAGGGAAATCTTCTATGCCTTATCTTGCTTTATTTAACATTGAGGACAATGTTAGTTCTAAGTTTGGGGTGGATGTATGTGTTTCATTTGATTTTGTTTGTTTATACCTTTTGGAAATTGATGAATGTTGTGCTTATATATGTGCTTGACTCTTGTGGTATTTTTTATCTTTCTTGTAATCTTTTGACATATTGAGCACATAGCCTTAAACATTTGGATTTTCTGTTTATTTAGAAAAAATTTATGTGAACTCGATATTTTTTTTTGCGATCTCATACAATTCTAGAACTTGTTTGATTGTCACACGAGATGAAATCCTAGGCTACATAACATTAGGAAAGTGATTTAGGCTATTTTTGTACCGTTTAAGCCTTTCAAACCACCCTGTTTATGATGCATAATCCCTAGTGTCCCCCAATTGAGTCTAATGAGCCATTTTCTTTATTACCCTACAAATCAACCTCAACCAATATTTTTCTTTTTATCTTATATATTACCTCACACTCAACTTATTACTATTCTAGTAACATCATTTTGAGCAATGAAAGTGGTTTTAAAAAAAATGGCAAAAGAGAGGTGGTGATTTATACAAAACTCTCGAAAAAAAATATATGTCAAAAAATATAATAAAAGAGTGCAACACCCGTTGTTTATAAAAACAAATAAGTTGGGGGTGTAGCACTTCAAAAATAAATGTGAAAAAATGGGAGTTTAACGAATAAAGTGGTATGACAAATAAAAAAAAAAAAGATTCATGAAGGTGTGAGACGAAAATGTGGTGATGCTCATCAACAAGGTTCTAGAATAGTTGTGTGTTATGAGTAATTTGAGCTACTATATTATCTTTTATCCTACCATTACCTTAGCCACACATTACAAGCTTTCAAAGTTCTAATGATCCTTGGTGGTGTGTTAGTCTACATTAGTGGAGAGTGACATGAAAAACAAGCCTATGGAATTATAAAACAAATAAATAAGAGATCAATAATTTTGTTATGAGTTGGTATAAACTAATTCGAGTAGTAAAACATTAAGTGTAAGAGGCTACACACACACACTCAAAAGATTTAAAGATGGGTGAATTTGGCACTTGAGTTGAAATCATGCATTTTGATGATATTTTGATATTTTTTTGAGTTATAAAGTTACAACATTTTGTCAAACTCATTTGGCTAGTCAGTTTAATTATCACTTGTTATTTTATTTGTTTTATTTCTTTCTTTTGCTCAAGGACTAGCAAAATATTAAGTTTGGGGGTATTTGATGAGTGTATTTTATACCCATTAATTGAGTACCATTTGCTTAATTTTTTGTTTAGTTTTCAAGTGTTTTGTTACTTTTTATGCATTTAGTTTGTAATATTATAGGTAATAGCATAATGAGAGAAAATGAAAAGAAACATAAAACTTAATTTAAATTTAGAATAATCCGCTTTTTGGTACTATTGGGACAGTGCTCGTATTTCAATCATAAAATTTTATTCCAATATCATTTTTACTTATTTCTTGAATCATTGGAAAGAAAAGATATATATCTATAATATTTATGTTTACCATAAAATTCTGTTCTTTCTATTTTAATGAGAAAAATTGGATTAAATAGTCTGTACTTAACTGAAAATTTCTGGTATGACATATCTTGGTATTTCAGGCATAAATCTTTCCACCGATTTCATATTGAGTTGATTCAAGTCCCTACAGAAAGCCAAGATACAGAGGTACAATTCATATCAAGACATAAAAAGCCAATTTAGCCTATAAATAGGTGAAAAACAGTTAGAAGATGATATAAATGCAGTAGAGATCGAACTTGGACAGCAAAAGCAGCGCCTAGACGCTGCAATGTTTGTCTAGGATAGAAAGTGCAGCGCCTAGGCATCGGAAATCAATGCCTAGGCACTGCCCTCACTGGACTGCAAAGTGATGCAGCGCCGAGGTGTTGCAAATTGGCGCCTAGGCATTGCCAACTGGGCAAGTAAGGGCAAATTGGTATTTTATGCCCTCTTTAGGGCATCTCTCATCAAGTTTAAGTATTCCAAAAGCCTCCATATTAGATTTTTAGAGAGGGAGAGAAGAGAAAAAAAGCCAAGAAAGAAGAAGGAAAAAAAAGAAGAAGATGAGAGAATTCTTCCAAGAGTTGAGAAAAAGACATCTACAAGAGGAAGAAACTCATCCTACTTCCAAGTTTTATTTTATTTTCTTATTTCTCTCATTAATTATGCTTATGAATATTGTTAGGTTGTCTTTCATTTTTATCATTATGAACTAATTTATTTTTTTAGGGTTGTGATGTAATCTAATTATGATGTTTTGACTATTTTTATCAATTCAATTCTTGATTTAATTTTCAAGTTGAATTTTCTATATTGTTCTTAATGCTTTCAATTAATTGGCCATTAATTGAATGATTTGCTAATAATATTAACCGGGAGGTAATATATGTATCTAGTTTTATGTGTAGAAAACCATAAATTGCATATGAGATAGGAATATACTTACATGATTTGTGTAGTCATGTTTGAGACTCCATAGAACCTAATGAATTGTTGATTGTTGTAATTCACATAGGAATATAGTAGATTAGCAATTGATGATATTTTCATTAGATCTTGAAAGAGGCTAGTGGATAATTTAGGGATTCTCGACTATCACTTGGGAAATAAATTAAGATTGATGAGATGAGTTATTCAATTCGGACTAATGACGATGAAATCATAACCCTAGACTTTTAGTTATTGAACTTCATCATTAGTTGATTTTGATTATTTGTTTAGTCTGGTTAGATTTTGTTAGTAATCATAAGCATCAACATCGAATTTTGTTTATTCAAATAAAATTAAAGTTAACATAATGTCGGTACTTAATAAATCAACAATCCTCGTGGGAACGATAATTTACTCATCACTTTATTACTTGTATACGATAACGTGCACTTGCGTTCATGAATTTTTACAACAGTTATGAAGTGAATGGACAAGAAGATAAAGTTCTAAAATTGAAGAAAATACTTTACGGGTTGAAACAAGCACCAAGGGCATGGAATAGTTAGATAGACAAGTACTTCTAAGAAAATGGCTTCTTCAAGTGTCCTTATGAACACACTCTCTACATAAAGGTAAAAGATGGAGATATTTTGATTGTGTGCCTTTATGTAAATGATCTTATTTTCACTGGCAGTGATCCAATGATGTTTGAAGAATTTAAAAAAGTGATGACCCAAGAGTTTGAGATGACAGATATTGGTCTAATGGCATACTATCTTGGCATTGAAATCAAGAAAAAAGCAGCAGGTATCTTTATTTCTCAACAAAGCTATGCAAAGGAGATCTTGAAGAAGTTTAAAATGGATAACTGCAAGTCGATCAACACCCTAGTGGAATGTGGAATCAAACTATCCAAGTATGATGAAGGTGAAAGTGTTAATTCAACTCTGAGAGCCTGGTTGGAAGTTTACGCTATTTAACGTGTACAATGCCAGATATTCTCTATGCCGTTGGACTAGTTAGTCGATACATGAAGAATCCTACAACAATCCACTTCAAGACTGCTAAGAAAATTCTTCGTAACTTAAAAGGTACAATCAATTTTGGCTTATTCTATTCAGTTTCTAATTATTATAAGTTTTTCGGATGCAGTGATAGTGATTGGGTTGGAGATACTGATGATAAAAAAGGTACAACTGGCTTTGTATTTTTTATGGGAGATACTGCTTTCACCTAGATGTCGAATAAGCAACCAATTGTCACTCTATCAACCTGTGAAGTTGAGTATGTAGCTGCTACATCATATGTTAGTCATGCAATATGGCTAAAAAATTTGTTAAAATAAATGAACATCTTGCAAGAAAACCAACATATATTTGTGTGGACAATAAGTCAGCAATAACTTTGACCAATAATCCAATTTTTCATAATCGATGCAAGCATATTGACATTCGCTACCACTATATTAGAGAAAGTATTGTGAGGAAAGAAGTTCAAGTCAAGTACGTAAAATCTTAAGATCAGATTGCAGATGTCTTCACTAAGCCACTCAAGTATGAAGACTTCGCAAGGCTAAGAAAATTACTTGTTCTTATAAAACAAGTTTAAAGGGGATGTTAAAAATACTAAACTTGTCTTAGGAATTGAAGCCCAAGTTCAAAAATTAACTTCAATTCCAAAAATTAAATTATAAGCCCAAGCCCATGATTTAGAAACTTCCAAGGTTAGGTGATAAAAATAATTATGTGAATTATGTAGATTTTTTTATAGAATTATGTAGAAGAATGATGTGTATGGTTGTTATAATTTTGGGGTTATTTAATTGTGTGGTTGAGATTGACTTAAAACTAGTATAAATATCCCCTCTCTTTGGTGTTTAGGCATCAAGAAGAAGTGTGAGCTTATAAGTGAGTGAATAAAAATAAGAGTTTGAAAGTTGAGTTATATCTTAAGTGTTTTGAGTAACAAATAGTTTGTATAAGTGAGTTTTTCAATACAAGTTATCTTTTATGAGCATTTTTCTTCCAACAGATTGCATCCTTTAAGCAATGAATAGAGATTGTATTCACAATACAAAATTCTAACGTATGTTAAAGTTTAATCAAAATAAAGATTGTATTCACAATTAATTTTCTTATTTAATAAAAATTTTAATTTGTAATATTTTATTTTCTTATTATTTTTGCAAATGCGAAATTTGTGTTCTGGAGCTCAATACTCGTTATCTATGTATTATCAGAGAGCTCTAGACTGGATTTCAAATACTTATAATCCTAAGAGGCTTCAAATGCACCGAGCTCAATAATCGTAAACAAGTCATCAGAGAGCTCATTCGAGATTTTGGTACATTTTGATCAATAAATTTCGGATACGCCAAGCTCAATACCCCTAACAAACGAGCTATTAAAGAGGCAAATCAATGAGTTTGGTCTTGATCTCAATAGTTATTAGCAATAAGTTTTATCTACTTTTGAGCTCAGCACTTGTAATCAAAGAATTCAGTCTTAATCTCAATACGTGTATTTATTGGTCCCAAGCGATATAAAAGCATTAAGAGCGCATGTATAAATATTTTAAAAAAAATTCTATGTAACAACACAAAAAAATTGTAATAATTCGAAGGTGAATGTAATTTTTATATGTCTACTCTTTTTCAACCTCCGGAGGAATCTATTAAATATTCACAATTTTTTCTTACTAAAAGTCTTCTAATTAAAAAGGACAGCCGATTGATGTTGTTAAATCATCCTACATAAGAGTAATCAACTAAAATAATTTAACTTAATTTTACAAGGTTTTACATTGTATCGCAATATATATATATATATAATATATATATATATATATACATATATATATATATGCACCTTTATGCATGTATAGATCCATGTGCATATATGAATCTGTATATATGTATTGTGTATATACACATATGTATATGTTTATGCAGATAATATAAATAAATTAAATCGAGTCAAATAAGATAGTATTTAAATTTGGTTTGAAAATTTGATTTTTTTATCGAGCTTAAAATTATGCTTTGAGCTTAGATTGATTATTATACAAGTCAAATTTCAAGGAGTTTTATGAATCAAACTTGAATAATTTGATTTTTTTTATACGTATTTGATCGAACCCAATATTGTTATTGAATGAAAAAAGGTGCTTGAGCTTAATTTGTCACTCATAATAAATCAAACTCAACTTAGTTTTTAACGATTAATTTCAAGTCGAGTATCAAATAATTTAATTCTTTTTTTCAATCCTACTTAATGCTTCAAATGTTAGTATAAACCAAGCTTCTACATTCTCAACCAAGAATCCACATACCTGATAATGATCTAAGCTCCCCTAAGAAATTATGAGCTATAAATATACAGTTCAGATCCTCTATTCCAAATGGTATTTTATTTTTTATTTTAATAATATCAGTATATGACAAGTGTATATTAATGATATCATTCAATACACTTGACGTGTATGAGTGATGTTGAAATGAAGATGAAATATCATATGAAATACAGGATCCGACTTGATCAGAGGCGGAGGTAGGAGGGGCGGCTGGGTGTAGTCGCCCCCCATCAATTTTTCAAAAATATATTTTTTTATTAACAAAATTTAATAAAATTAAAATTCCCCCCCCCCCCCCAAATTATTAAATTATCTCAATTGCCCCCTTAAATTTTTATAATCTTATTTTGAATATGTAAATTTAAAGATATTTTAAATTATTTGAAACTTTATTTTTTCAAAATTTTAGGTGATTATTATTAATATAAAATTTTAAAAGCCATTTGTACTATTAAAATTTTATTATGATTTTGTCTCTACAAATATAGTTTATATTAGTCAAAAAATACTCATTATTGTTATTTTTTATATTTATTTGTTAGTTTTTAACTTATTTTATTCAACTATCTTACTCATTATTTGAGATTATTTTAATTTTTATGTTGTAAAAAATCATAAAAGTAGGTTTTTTATAATACATTTTATTTGGTTAATGATTATGAAATAATGTTAAGTGTTTACAATAATTTTTGAAAGCAAGCTTGCTTGACAAATTCATTTTTGACATGTTATTATAAATTTTTATAGCGTTAAGAATTATTTTTATTTAAATAATAGGTATCTTTCCCAATAAAAATAATAAAGAATTTCATCAGTTTTTTAATATATTTTCAATTTATTATTTTCTTATAATATTTTTTCATTCATATTATATAATTTATTTATTTTATTGAGTTTCATTTGTCTAATATTGTGCGTTTCATTTACTTTTAATTTTGTTTGGTCCAATAAGAATTAGATTATCATTTCATTTTTGTTACGATTTGAAATATAATTTAACAACATCACAATTAGAACATTAAAATTATTTTTTTTTTGAAAAAATTTCCTAAAGTAATCTTTCATAAATGTAGCTACTTATAATAATTACATTTTATTTGAAGAACATTTTTCTTTTTTCATAATGATAAGATAATTTTGAACATTTAATAATGATTCATAAGATTGTAATAAAACTGTGAGAATTACTCTAATATCCAAATTATATTTTCTAACTTTGTAAGTTAATTTTTGTTTTGTGTTAAATTGAATTATAATTGTTTCTCATTTTCGTTTAGGAGTCTTTTTTTTTCGTTCGAATACTTATGAGAAATTTATGTATAAATATCACATTTTTAGTTAGTTGTATTTATTTTTTAATAATTAGTTAATAAAATAATCACAATAAAAAATATTTTTATAGGTGAAAAAATAATTAATATTATATTATTAATGACTAAATCTCGCCCCCCCTAAACTGATATCCCGGCTCTGCCCTGGACTTGATAAATATATATCCATAAAAAATAAAAACAAATTTAAAATAAAATGTATGAGCTATATCTAAAAACACCTTAGAAATTTAATGCATTGTTTAGATATTTCTCTTCAAGCCAACAAAAATCATATTCCTTTAATAACTAATAAAAATATTCTGGCATTTAACAACTAAGTATTCTAGCATTTTATTGCAAGAAGGAATTCAAGAAAGGGAAATGACAATGTTAAAAATAAATTATGAATAATCCTAACTAAGGTTATTAGATTCCACGCACCACCGCATATGTACTTGAGTATACTTGTGCAGCAAGTATTCAACTTTAAAAAAAAAAAAATCTAAAAATCTAAAACATTCTTTTGATGTAACTATTCCCTCTTGTGATTCTTGCCACCACCCACTCCTCTACATGCAAATCCTGAAAAAATAAGGGAAAAAGGGAAATGTCAAGAAAAAGTTTACTAGGCAAAAAATAAAAATTGGGAGGCGAGATTTTTTAAAAAAAAATAATAATAAAAGAAGTATTTTTAATTTTTTAGGAGATAAATTTTTAAAATTTAATAATTATATATATATATGTATAAATTCTAATAATATTAAAATTTTATGGAGTTGAAGGGGGACAGGCGAGGCCGTCAGCCACAAGCTCCGTCCCTAACTATGTGTTATCCTCAAGCTCTTTTACTTGATAATTGATAGCATTTGATGAAATATATATCATGATAAAAAAAATAAAAATTTAAAGAAAAAAATGTTTGAGAGATGGTTTTTTGTACCTCTTCATCCTCACTGCTACTACTACTTCTACGTCCCAAATTGAATAGCCGGTATTCTTCCATTTTCCAATGTGTTTTCTTGGGTTTAGAGTTAGCTGAGAAATAAGTAGAGTGAATCTTGAAGGCAAAAACATTCCCATCACCATCGCAGATTGGATCTTCTTTTCCAATTGATCTCCAATACCCAATCCCATCTCCTACCCTTCTATATCTTTTCATTTCTCCATGAAAATAATCATCGCCATGAATGAAGAAGTATCGTTCCGTCTCAAAGTACCGATCCTCCTCTTGGTTAGCGAGGTTCTCCACTTTGAATGAGACAAAAAGAAAAAAGAAAATTAGCCAAAATGTAGATAGAGATTAGCTGTTCTTTAAGTAAGATGGTGCTTGGCTAATTGTTATTTTGTTTTTTTCTTGACATGTATTTGAATATGCATTTGATTCTCAATGAAAGGTATAGATCTTCTATTTTAATTTGTTATTATATCTTCACATCTACACATCAATTATATAAGTTATTCTTTTTGAAATGCAACATGAACATCTTCTCAAGTGAAGTTATTCTTAAGTGAAAGCTATTCTTAGTGAAATGCAAGACTAACATCTTCTCAAGTGAAGATACACATAATTGCAAACATCTAAAGTGAACATACACACAATCACACATGAAGAAGATACTGCATCCATAAATATAAAGTGAATATGTATATTAACATATATGAACCCATATATATATATATATATATATGTGTGTGTGAGTGTATGATGGGATGTATATCCGATGTACAATACAACATCAACAAGACTGAATTAACTTAGAATATTTAAATGCCATTCAATTGAATGATAACACACATAGAGTTTGTCGGAGGAAATCGCAGAATTCAAAGTCCATTACTCTTTGAACAAGCACAATTTCCTCGACGGATGGATATATATATATATATATATATATATCCACACAAAAATATGCATATATGAATAGATAATGATTTTTTTTTTTTTTTGTTTTTTTCTGGGGTATTTTTATGTAGTTACCAAGATCCTTGGGATGCTTGCTGTAGAACTCGGTTGCATCAATCTCCTTAATAACTTGAGCTGGTAGAGATCCAGAACCCACTTTCTTGGCCAGGTACGACCGAATCAGCTCTTCATCCGTCGGCACGAACCGCCACCCGATCGGCAGAATCTCTTCTTCACTGCCCATGTTGGTTGGCATCTAGGAGGTTACAATTGTGTGTATTTGATGAGTACGTAGTTGTAGTAAAACAAGAAAATAGCACGTACAAACTTTGAATTTATACACGCACAGAGACTCCGTATCATACACACACACAGACTCTGTATCTATATACACACGCATACGAGTTGGAGTAACGTAGGGTTAGCATATATGCATCTGATAGGAAGGTAATTTCTTGAAATTTGGGATCCTAACCAAAGTTGGAATTGCAAAAGGATAGGTAACTTTGAAATAGTCAAGTTTAGTCAAGGAAAGTTGGGGATTTGGGGAACCAAATAAGGATTTTGCTAATTCCACTGGATTTTCCTTGCTGGAGAGAACTATTTTTAATTTTTTTATTTGGGGAATTCATTGAATTTTGCATATATAGTTATGTTAAAAAAAAAAGATTCTTTTTTATGTAAGAAAAGGTAAACTCAAGAGGTAAGGGTTATCTTGTTTATACAAATTTGAAGTTTTATTTCTTCTCAGCTATCATATCTAAATAAATCTTGAACTTTGTTTTTTTTGAATGAATTTAGAGAGAATTTTATTCTTCAAAATGTTTTATAAAAAAAATCAATTAATCTGATGGGAAAATGAAATTAAATACTTATAACTCCTCAAAAGAAGAGCTCATTATTTAACAAGTAATTATGTAACACATACGTACATATATATATATATATATGTATATATGTAGATGAGTTTTTTATTATAATATTAATTAAATTAAAAGACGTGTGTTTTAATGATTGACTATAGTTTAATAGACATTTTTTTTAAAAGGGATGTTTAATAAATGTTATTAATTTTGATTTTAGTGAAATTTAAAAAAAATGTTAAGCTCTTTATATATTCTTATATAAAGAATATATTCTAAAAACTCTTCTAAACTTTTACCAACGTTGTTTCTGAGAAGTCTTTGAAGGAAGGTCTCTGTTCTCACTTGGCTTGTTGTAGAAGTAATTCGTCATAAAATCAGACGCTTCAAATATTATTTAAATAGTAAATTTTTAACTAATTCATAATTAAAAAAACATTCCTTACATAATATTATTCATTTATATATTATGATTAAATTAGTTAAGGAAATAGATTAATACTTAAGTCCCAATTTAATTAAGCAATTATTATTCGAACAGAAGAGTTCTAAATTTGCATAAAAGCATAGTCAAACTCGATTCATTGTATAATTTAGTCATACTAGTAGCAATAACTATGGAGTAACGTAGGATTGGTGTAAGAAATATTACACTCTCGATTTTCGATAATACTACATATTTCATACACATTCATATATATATATATGTATATAAATATATATATATAAATATAAGGTGAGATAATGTAACATTTAAAATATGGTAGGATTATCATGCTTGAAAAAGGTAAACAATTAATTTTGGAAGCCTAATAAAAGTCGGAATACATATGTAAGAATTAAGATTGAAATACTCAAGTTTAGTTAAGGAAGTTGGCGAATCTTAGGGGCGAGAATATTTTTTTTTTTAGTTATGATGTGGCAGTTGTAGTAATGGTGAATAGTTGAATACATATTACTAAGTTGTTCCCTTGAATTTAACTTATCAGGTTCTTACGGATTATGATCCATCATAAGTTTATTGAGTTTTTATGAATTATGATCCATCATGACCCGAGTTTCAAACTTAATTTTAATTTTTTATTAAATTTGAAATTGTACTTGATTTTGATTTGATTATTGAAAGAGTCAAAGTTCAAAGGAGCTTTAATTGAATTGAATACGAGTTTAGTTCGAATAGTTTGATATTTTAATATATATATATATATATATATTATAACTAATTAAATATTACGTGTTTAAAGAACCGAACTCAAACGACCTTTTAAAGATCAGTATTAAGTAATTTAATTTATTTTTAAACCTTAATCAAATCACAATTTAATAATAAAAAAGACTTTTTGGCTAAGATTTATTTATTATGATATGTTTTTAGAGTTACAAAAATATTATCTCATTTTAAATAAATCATTTTAGTATTTGGATAAGAGAAACTCACGGAGCTAATAAGAAATTGTAATGACAATTTTATGCAGTCAAACTCAACATTTGTTACACTTATATAAAATAAGTAGGGGTTCTTCTTACCTTGTTTAAGGGATATATTAGATATTAACATCCGAGCTCATAAACTCCTCCTACTTTTATTTTTATTTTTATTTTTGTCAAAAATCTTACAAAATTAATTATTTGAATGAACTTAGAGATAATTTTATTTATCAAAACTTTAAAAAAAAAGGATCAATGGAAAAAAAAATACTAATTACACCTCAAAAAAGATCAAATCGATTTTGTTGTTGATCAGCAATTCAAGGGTTCAATCATCAATGCGCTAAAAATTAATTATATTTTTTTATTATATTATATCAAATAATAATATAATAGATTAATTATTATATAAAAAGTAAATAAAATATATAACTAACTAAAAAATACATAACGAAATCCAAAATCTAAATAACCACATACATATAATCAAATATTATATTTACAATTTTAAAATAAAATAAAAAATTCAATTTTAATTGATTTGATCCATTTTTTTATCTATTTAATCGACTTTTCAGCTTTTTGCCCCAATCAAACCAGACTTACTGACAGACAGGTGGAACTGTGCAATTGGCTGAATATAGTGTTGAATTTTTGGTTATAATATAAATAGAATATTTATTAAATTAAAAGATGGGTTTTTTAACGAGTGATCATAATTTAATATACATGTTTTTTGGAAGGAATGTTTATTAATTGTTGTATGTAATGAAACATCACATCGGATAAAAAAAAGGATGTCAAAACACTTAATGCCGCAAAAAGAGTTCTAATATAATCCAAATACTCTTTTAGTTCTTACCAACGTTGTTTTTAAGAAGTCTTTGAAAGAATGTCTTTGTATAAAGGTCTCCGTGTTGTAGAAGTAATACACCATGAAACCACACACTTTAAATATTATTTAAATATTATTCTTTTAACTATGTCATAATTTAACAAAAACATTTAGGATATAATACTGTTCATTTATATATAATGAATAAATTAGTGAACAAAATATATTAATACTTAAGTCCCAAGTTAAGCAATTATTATTCAACAGAAGAGTTCTAATAACTTAAATTATTAAGATTTAACATACTAGTAATAATTAATTTTCTATTAATCTACTATTTACATATGAAAGTGAGTTCATTTAATTAACCTTTGAAAGGGGTAACTAGTGAATAGTTATTTTTAATAAAGGACCAAAAAAATAGGTATATAATTTTTTATATACCAATGATTGAACTTGACTAATATAATATGTTATTGATGTTTTCATAAATCAATGGAGATTCTGTTGTAAATTTATAAAATAACATTATTAATATACATGCTAAAATATTGTATTAGATAATAGAATATCTATTACAATATATAATCTAGTAATCTGTTGAGAATCCTCTCATTACAAAATAAGAAATTTCTTATTGATTACTAATAAATCAAGAATTAAACTAAGTAAGAATCAAATAATTAAAATATTTAATCAAACACTTTAATTTTAACTAAAAAATGGTTGATCAAGCACAATTTGTTAAGACTAGATCAATAATGAATGATTAATTAAACTAATGGACTACTAATTAAGTATAAATTAACAGCAAATAACTCAGTATAGTCGAATAATTAATCCGTAGATATCTAATTAATAATTAATCCATAAGTAAAACATAGTCCTTTATTTTATTTTTTCCTATATACTTTCTTTCTTCTTCTTCTTCTATATTTCTCTTCCTCCCAACTCTTTTTCTACTTCTCCTCTGTACGCCGCCGCCGCCGCCGCCGCCGCGCTTTGCCACCCTTTTCCCATAACCCAACTATTTACCTGTCTCGTCATCTCTACCACACCTATGCCACCACCGTAATGTGAGGACACAACAAAACACTAACAACAGTAGCAGAATCGTGAAGCAGAAGAGAGCAACTGCGCGGCGCCCTCCTCTTTCCATCACCCGCCACCGTAGCCGAGCAGAGTTTCAGCCACCCTATGCGGCCAAAACAACCCAGAACACCTTCAAGAATTCCATCCCAATCTCTTCGAATAAATCCATGCATAACCTAAATTAGAATAAGCAACATGTTTTGAGCACTTTTGAATGAAAAAAGAAGTCCATCTATAGGTGGAACTCAACAGAAAACTGAAGAGTACGCCAAGTGATTGAGTTGAATAGTTCTCCTATAAAGTTAATAATTTTATAAATATAGTAATATGGAGAAGACAAAATTATTTCGAGCACCCTTTACATTTCATTTGATGGTCAAAGCTAAATTAAATCTGAGTAGTGAGAATTATAAGGATTTCTTATGAATTTTCTAAAAAAATAATGCTTATAAATATTATCAAGTATTTGAAAGAAATGTATCCTAATATTTATCTAGTAGATGTGTAAGAAAAAAAAAATTCAAAAGTTACCAATTTGAACTATCCAAAATGTATTTTTAGATAAGTGATTTATTCTAAAAATTTACTTAAAAATAACTAACAAACATATTTTATATTTTTATAAATAAACTTTCATATCTATAATCTATTTGTAAAAATAACTATCAAATACATAATGCTTTCATAATTGAATTTTCAAATTTAGAAGTCCATTTGTAATAGATTTCCAAACAGCGTAGCTTAATGCTTCAACTTAAGCATTTTAATTACCTTAATTGATAAAATGATGCATATTTTTAGATAATTATAGATAGATATAGCATATTCTAAAAAATTGTAGCTATAGATAATTAATAACATAAGAGACAAATTGAAGGGTAGATTTGTATGAAGAAATAGGTTTGCTAAATATCTTTAATAAAAAATTTCAATAAACTTAAAATAATTAGAAGACCTTTCTAATGTTTGATGATTATAGTATAAGTATAGCATAAATATAGCATAAGTAAGATGAGATTTTTTTATGTTTTTTTTTTTAGAGCTTTCGAAATACAGTTCAAATGATGGAATAATTAATATATAACTTGCTTCCACCCGTTGAATAGGAATTCGAATCGAACCTATAATTAAATTTTAGTATGAAATAATTATTGTATAATGAGATTCTGCTAAAATTTAATATGATGTAATTATTTTAAAATTAATTTTATATACATAAAAAGAGTATAATTTAAAAGTCAACCTGAAAACCAATCCCACGATCTACCTACAGATCGTACTATCAAGAGGGGTGAGAATCTTGGTCCATCGAAATGATGACCTGTTTAAAAAAAAACATTGAAGGTGGAGGAGAATCAATGGAGATGGGCTTTTTTTTTCCACGCGGGGAGCCAAGAGTCCAAGGCAGCATGGGAGTAGATTACACGAAAATCTAGGGATCGTTTTATTTTTTAAATTCCTTACTATTTTTATATTTTTTAATATTTTAAGTGTATAAATTATATTTATTTTATTTAATTTTATTAAAAATAATTTTTTTAATTTTTTTTCTCACTCAAAATACTTTTCAATCATATTTTTTCAAATTTTCAAATATATTATTACACAATATCAATCAATATTTCTATTATAAGTAACTCATTTCTCCATAACTCTATATAATGAGACCCACAACTACACATTAACTCTCTCATTAATATAATTTTATTATTATCTACATAATAATAATATGAGACCCATAATTTTCTATTAATTTTTTTAATATATTTTTATTACCAACTATATCATTATTATAGGACTCACCACCTAAAATTTATTATATTAAAATATTTAACTCACATAAAATATTAATTATGAATCCTATCATTATCAAATTATTTAATATTATATACTCATAATTTGAAAATAATTTAATTAAAAATAATAAATCAAATATAATTTCATACTTAACCCTATAAAATTTTTATCTAAAAATAATTATTCAAACATATTTTTAATCTTACAAGAAACAAATAAAACTCTACTGAAAATACTAGAAATAAAAAATCATAAAGAAAAGAAACCAAACATTATCTAAACTTTTAAGGAGGAATTTGAAAATTTAAAAGTGAAGTATATTGAGACTGTTAAAGATTATTTTGAATAATATTAAAATTATGAATTTAATAGCTAATGATTGTTTTCAAATTTTGAATTTATTACTGATTTTATTTTTTATTTTTTTTATACCTAGGTTCCAACTTACGCCAAACTAAATTTTGGAACCTCAAGACCTGTGCCCTAAAACCTTAAATTAAGTAAATCGCGGGATATGCCTTAATTGATTCTCAGGTTCCCTTTATGAACTGTACTCTTCTATGGATAAGGAGCCGATTCCAAAATGATTGCATCATACCAAATTCCAACTTAAACTAAGTAAATCGCGGGATATGCCTTAATTGGTTCTCAAGTTCCCCTCATGAACTGTACTCTTCTACGGATAAGGAGCCGATTCCAAATTAATTGCATCATACTAAACTCTAGCTTGAACTAAGTAAATCACAGGATATGCTTAATTGGTTCTCAAGTTCCCCTCATGAACTATACTCTTTTACGGATGAGGAGCCGATTCTAAAGTGATTGCATCATACCAAACTCCAGCTTGAACTAAGTAAATCGCGGGATATGCCTTAACTGGTTCTCAAGTCCCCTCATGAACTGTACTCTTCTATGGATAAGAAGTCGATTCCAAAGTGATTACATCATGCCAAACTCCAGCCGTAAGGTCCACTGGCAGCACAATAATTGCTTTATATTGAAATTCAGTTGCTCTATAAGCAAGTTGCATATTGATTGTTCCACTAGTTGAGTTGTGCCCGGAGCTACTATGATTTTTTTCCTTTGATCTTTTGGTTGGTTGTTGACATGCAATAACATATAAAATAAAATAATCGTAATGAACTAAATTCACAAAAAATAAAATAAAAAAAATGTGCAAATTAATTAGTATCATATCTTGATGGGGTAAAAATGTCGTGGAAGCTAGCTTCTGTAGTGTAGGTTTCTGGGAAGGAAATAAGTTTGGAAAGAATAAGGTAGACAATTAAATGTGGAAAGAAATAGGTGATATTCAAGTACTCCTCCTGGCCGAGTCTTGTGACTATTGTTGCTCTAGATTTCCTTTTTTTTTTTCTTTAAAAGCTTAAAATAAGTAGTAAAAATTGTTAAATTGAAGTGGTATTCTCATATTCAGGAATTTCTACTTTTATCTATTTTCATAAAAAAATTCAAAAAATCAAATGTGTAAAATTAATAAATCAATAAGTTGACACCTGAGTTGATTTTGTTATTTAAATTTGAAATTGGTAGTTAGTTGCATGGCTTCCATTATTTTCTAGTCAATTATAAAGAAAAAAACAGTAATGTTTTTAAAAGAAAGTACATTCAAAGGTAAATGACGATTTTCTTGTTCGTAGAAATTTGATATAACTCCCTCAATTTTTATGGGATAGGAATAATTCGACAACTAATACGTACGAAAATATTATAAAATTTTTAAAAGCTACAACAGAAAAATTGCCTAAAAATAAGATTGGATAATATATAGATTAATAAAAAGTATGAGCAAAATATGAATTGAAAATAATTATTCGGTACAAAAAATGTAATATGACACATTTTTTTATTACTTTTATAGGTATATTGCTTGTACTCACTTTTAAATTATGACAAAATATTTTTTTTTTTGTGTCGTTGGATAATTTGAATTTTAATTGTGACACAATGTAGAGGTAACTATCTAATAGTAGTCAACAATTTCATAAATTATTAAGATTTAGATTTGTTTTATATATTAATTAATACTTATAACTCATAGTAACGACTTATTTTGGACTATTAATAAGTGCTTGTAATCACTCTTAAAATATGTGTAAATAATTTCATCTCTCTCAGTACGTAATATGATTTATAATTGTGATAACTATTTAACAATAATTATAACATCCATAAAATTATTTAGGATTTATTTTTTAATTGTATTACATTCCAATAATACTAAAAATTCCGTACATAGGTATCAAATAATATTTTTAAACTTATTCATCCATGTGGAGTGTTATTGATTGAGTATAATACGGAATTCAAATAGTACGTTATTGAATGTTACATACCATAAATATTAGTATTTTTTTATTAAGTTCATAATGTACTGTAGAGGAGAATATTTTTCAATTCTTCCTATATATATCCATTTTATACGGATGTAACATGAATTTTTACTTATAAAGTGTTTAAGTGAATCTTGATTTTTTTTAACTATTTTAAAATATTAAAAAACAAATTAAATCGATGGCAAAATGAGATTTAAAGGAGAGATAATATTTAGAACTTGGCCTTGTAGATGCTGGTACAACTCATGTATATGTATTGAGTATAGGATTCACTTTCAAGTATTTTATTTTTTATAAAATAAAATATTTATCATTCTGTGAACTTAATGGAGAGCAAGGTTAACATCTAAAGTATTAGGTTTTTTTTTTTAAAAATAATAATTGAATTTTGAGTATGAAACTATAAAAAAAATTAAAAGGGTAAACTCAATGGGTAAGGGTTATCTTGTTTATAAAATTTTGAAGTTTTATTACTTCTCAACTATCATATGTAAATAAATCTTAAACATTTTTGAAAGAACTTTTAAATAATCATATTTATCAAAATGTTAAAAAAATAAATCAGCTTATCTTTGGGGAAAATAAATTAAATACGAATAACTCCTAAAAACAAGAGCTAATTATTTAATAAGAAAAAATAGTACACACACACACACACACACACACACATATATATATATATATATATATATATATATATATATTGTTGGAGTTTTGATTATAATATTAATAGAATATTAATTAAATCAAAAGACGTATCTATTAGTGAGTAATCATAATTTAATAGATACGTAGCTCTAAATAAGCAATTTGCCATAAAACCCGGTACAAACAAAATTTCAATTAAATCATATAGTATCTATGACATACTGATAAATAATTTATAGTACTAAAAATGGTTGATCAAGCAGAATTAGTTAAGAATAATGATACATTTAATTAAACTAGCAGACTACTAATTAAGTACAAATTAACAACGAATAATTCAGTATAGTTGAATAATTAATCAGTAATTAATCCATAAGTAAAACATAGTTCTTTATTTTACATATTTTTTTTCTCTATTTCCTTTTTTCTTCTTCTATATTTCTCTTCCACCCAACTTTTTTTCTACTTCTCCTCTGCACGGCACCGCCACCACCGTATCGAAATATTTTTCATATCTCTCATTACATAATATGATTTATAATCGTCACAAAATATAGAGATAACTATTTAATAATAATTGTAATATTTATAAATTATTAGGATTTAATTTTTGATTGTATAATATTCAAATAATAATAAAAATTTCATACATAGGTATCAAACAATATTTGTAAAACTATTTATCCATATGGAGTATCATTGATTGAGTATAATACTGAATTTATATATTAGGTATATTAAATGTGTCCTACCAAAAATATTAGTTTTATTAAGTTCAGAATGCGTACTGGAGGTTTTTTTCAGTTGTTCATACATATATGTATATTATACGGACGTAATATGAATTGTTGACAATAAAGTATTTAAGTAAATCTTGATCTTTTTTAATTATTTTTCAAAATGTTAAAAAATAGATCAACTTACTAGTGGCAAAATGAGATTTGGAGGGGAGATATACTTATAATTGATGACCTTCAAATTCACGCATAGTAATTTAAAATTTTTAACTTTAAATTTTTTTTATTTATTCAAATTCCTCCTTTCAAATGCAATCTTATGTTCGATTTTACCATATGGAGCCAATTTTCACTGCTCCCGTTTGTCGTTTCTTCATTTTCTTTTTCATATTTTGTTCTTCTTTGAAGCAAATTGACCTTGAAGATTTGCCCTATATGTGCAGGCCCAGATCTTTAACTTATTTCTATTCGAGAAGATGAGACTACAAATTCAGTACCACCAAATTAGTTTGATGAAGGTTTGAAATTTTCCATGCTGCTTCTTTTGTACAAACTTCACAGATTTTCTAAGGGCTGAATTTGATAAATTGTGATTTTTTTCCTTTATTAACCTATTTTTCTGTATTTCGGATGCTTCTTTAATATTCAAGGAAGCAAGCCAGCAGCTGGGCATGATCTTATACCTTAAAATTTGTGTATCATTTCTTTTTGTAGTATTTTTGTGAATGCTGATTGTTTGGTGGTGACTTGCGTTCACAAAAAGTAGCTATGGGGCTCTTAAATCTATTTAAAATCCTCCGACGCTCAAGTTAGATCCATAATAAGTAGATGTAAATTAAAACACTTAAGAACAGATGAATGCATAATAATTATGTACCTTTTAATTATAAGGACTCAGGGTTTATATAACATAGATCATAAGGTTTTTGAGGGTTTAGGCCTTAAGGTTTTGATAGGCTTAGACTAAGAATTATAACCCAATTTATTTGTTGACTTGTAGAATCTGCGGATTTGGATTATTGGGTCTTGACTCTATTCTAACCCATTATCCAAGTTGATCCATTGAATTTAATCTATTGAGTCTTTTATGGATCATGATCCATTATAAGTCTCCCACTGTCGAGCAAACCTTGCGTATTGATGATTGATTGAAAGTAGATAGTGTTGGACTAGGTAACTTGATATTTCTTGCTTTTGAACTCAATATCAAATGGATTTGGAAGAAATGGAAGAAACATGTCTGCTTTTGATTTCTATTGTTTCCACATATGATATGTGGCAAGTGAAAATAATTGCCCACTCAGCACAATCATTGGGTTCCTTATCTTCTTCACCAAAAATCACATACAGGTTGGGCCGTGTCAAGTCTAGGCATATCCTCGACCTGGCCTTGTTGCCTGCTTGGCTCAATCTGGTCAAGTAAATTAGCATGGGAATAGCCAGAGTCGATTTACCGCAAAACATTTTGACAGAAGGAAAAGAGCTATCGATTCTAGTTGTGCAAAGTTGATTCAATCTATTTTTTCTCCATTCCACATGAATTAGTATAAATTATTTCATTTCCACTTTCTGGAAGAGAAAATGATTGCTTAAATTTTGAAAGTAAAAAACCTCATGGTTGTGTCATAAGTTGCGTGCTTTAGGTGCCTAGACCTGGGCTTGTCACTTCTTGCTCGTTTTTTGCGAGGTTATGCATGGTCCAACTTGTCTGCATTAAAGTGAGGGAGATAATGGAATTCAACTTAGGCTTTTTAAAAATTGAATCTTTTTTTTTTTTTTTTTTTTTAAGTTTGTCAAGATAAGATTTTTTTGACTATGTATTGGGTTGAGGAGAAGTGAAAATTCTTTATCTTCGAGCCATTTCATCGAACGTGTGGCGATCATAGGCTAGATGAATGACTTTCATGAGAGCGAGAGGAACAACATGGTGCCGCCAAGTTGAGCTTGTGCAAGTCAAACATGCTTCACCTTGTGCAAATTGAGTACGCTTCACCTTGCGCAAACTTAGCATTAGTCATATTAGCATTTATATTGTGCTTCTTGAGGAATTTAGAAAATTTTCTCCATTGTGCGCTCATTGTGCTTATTGAAGGGTGGACTAAAGATTTAACTTCGCCTTTTGTGACTTGGCTTTCATTGACAACCTCAAGGGAGGAGTTTGATCTACGAAGCCAACCATTTTTTTCTTGGCTTCGAATGAGTCACTTTAACTTCCAGAATTTGAGTCTTGTTGATAACTTCAAGGGACATATGTCCAACCCATAAGAGGGAGTCAGCACAACTGCGAAGGGTCACCATCATTGATGTCTCATTGTGCCACCTTCTTGGGTGAAGGGTCATGGACATCTCATCGTGCCGCCGCCATAAGCGAGGGCGTTGTAGGCGACAACAATGGTTCAAGTCGAGTCATTGTCTCGCCCTACCCATCATCACCTTTCGTCAGTTCGAGCCTTGGCTCAAATATGGCGGTTCATGTCGCTTCAATTCTTGTTAAGTAGAGTTTTGAGTTGATGGGGTAGCCCTCATTGTCGCACTTACGCATAGCCTATATTTATGGATTAAACATATTCTGGGTGTGGAGGCTATGGGGACACTTGGACCTTTAGAAGATTATAGCTTGTCTCTTATGGCTTGTCTCATGCTCTTACTCTTTCCTTGTTGCTTCCTCTTATTGAAGACATTATGTCAAGCACATTTAGCATATCGTGTAGTTGTGTTGGGAGAGGGCAAAATCAATTGGTGTCGTAAACAACATCGTAGAAGTAGGGATGATGGCACTGGGTACCACCACCACAGTAGGCGACAATAAGCTCAATCCCACTGCCTTGGTAGAGGGCAACATAGTGGATTGACCTACAAGTTGCCATCTTCCACTGTCGCCATCATAGACGACAGCTCTTCACATCAAGCTATTATTGTGGTGGGGGCGGTGGTTTAAATTGAGCCATTGGGTCGACCTAGATGATGTCATATTTTAGAGGGTATTGTGGCTCATCACCATCGACCACGACGTTATTGGGTCAAGCCAGGGGCTCGAGCAGCCCTATCGTGAGGATTCATGTGGCCTCACTATGTTGAGCATCATCCACAAGTCGAACATTGAGCCCGACTTGGCCATATTCTAGCGAGGCAGGCAAGGTCATTCCATGTGGGGCAATGTCGCCCCGTGCATTGATGGTGTCGTTGTTTCTTCCATTGGTTCGAGCCATCCTGTAGTCTTCTCATAGTCAATATCTACCCATAGAAGTTGCATTGACCCCAAATACTTAAAGGGACTTTTAGCTAGAACTATATAGACGATCTTTAATTTTCCCAAGTGTGGGAGTGAGTCTTTGGAAAAATGAGAGTCTACTAAGTCAGGTGAGGAGAGTAGCTCATCAAGGTCCAATGAGTCATCATCGGAGTCGGGCAAGTCCTCTTCCAGGTCTAGTATGTCTGAGGGAGAGCATGATGTTTCTTCTCCTCGAGATATAGATAAGTTGTCAGCCTGACGGATGTGACACTTCTTTGAATGTTGGTGACCTTAAGATGCTATGCAAGAAGCTCATGTTGTATTCTTGCTATAAGTTGGTATTTCCTAATATAGATTATAAGCCCCTGAGTGGATACTTCACCGTATACATAGCTTAATTCACTAGTGATTTCACTATTCTGCTTCTTCCCTTCTTGTCAAGGTTGTTCGTAATTTAAGCATTAGCCTTAGTCATCTCACCTGAATACCTTGCTATTCTACTTTGTTTTATATTATTAGTTGAATGGGCTTAAGCCCTCTATTACTTTATGTAGCTTTCAGGCATTATTCATTGTGCGAGAAGTACCTAATGAGTCTACTTCTACTTCTACCCAAGCATGCGTTTTAGGTTCTTAAGCGAGTGCCTCTCTTCTTGAGGTCCCTAGAAAGAGCAATTCTTTTATGTTTTGGATGAGGATTGAGTGGTCCCTATTGTGTGGAGTAGTTTCCCTTCAAATAATCACCTTAGTGAGGTTCTCAACAATTTTCAACTTCTGTCTAGTGCGATAGGATTGTTGAGACTTTGCTCGATCCTACGTGTTTAGTCTCACCCGGTATCAAATTACTTAAATCTTTTTCTTACGTGCCTCTTTGTTGCTTACTTATATAGATGATTCACTTTAACATTTTTATTATTTTTACGTGTTGCTTACATCTAACACATTTGTTTTTGTTTACAACAACAAAACTTAAGTTTACCTTCCTTCGTTTGCGCAACTTTCAAGAGTCAAGAACTTTGCACCCCTCAAGTGGAAAGGGCACACCGTCCATCAGTAGAGCCAAGATAAGTCGGAGTGGATTCGAGGTAGGCTGGAGTAGTAGGAGTGGCAGTAGTCTTCTCTCCTTCTCCCCTAAGTCCCCGAAATGGCTACAAATATAGGTCGTTGTCCCATGATGTTTTGAGGGTGCTGTAGGCCAGCCTGTGGAGACGGCAGTAGAGACCAGCTCAAAGAGGTTCCATGATTGTTCCCTTGCTGCTGCCCCATCATGGTGTGGGATAGGACTTCTTCATGTATGGGGTGAACTGTATAGAGGGGATAGAGTCTCTTTGGGATAACCAAGATTATGCATTAGGTTGGAGAAAGATTCATAGATTTATGAGTTAGTATGACATCAATTATTTTGAAGTGAAACCTAACAATGCTATTGCAGAGGCTCTTGTAAGAGAATTTGGCTCAAGTGAGCTCTCTATTCATCTTCGCAATTAGTCCATTAACTTTTTTTTTTTCATTTTTTAATTATTATCTTTTGATTCCCTTACCAATAATTCTCTTTTCTTCTCGAGGGTGGAGGTCGGTATGACATTTCTAGTGTGGGAGTCGGTATAGCTACTTGAAGATAGATGTCGATAGAAACGCCTAAGTATGGGAGCCAATAGGCTCATTGAGGATGGAGGTCGGCATACCTCTCAAATATGGGCGTTATAGGGCTTCTCAAATATGTTGTCTCAAGGGGATTTCTCATAACTGGCCGGGGCTACACATATGTTAACGTTAAGGGGCATTGGGATATCCCGGGATGTATTTTGCTATTGACCTCAAGGAAAGTAGAGTTATGGGATTCCATAGTTGAGTTGGCCAAGCTCATTAGTAACATTAGGGAAATATGTCAAGCTTCTGAGGTCGTGGGGTTGCTAGAATTTGGTTAAGAATAAATATGATAAATGTAAAGAAAGATAGTAAGATATCAAGAAATCCAGTATATTAGTGTAGAAACAAGTTTGCAAGCAAAGTAAATTGTAGCATCTTGGGGCATGACAAAGTAAATCTAAACAAGTATCCTAATGTGCAAAGAAATAAAACTGCTACCCCTGTCAGGCATAATGCAAAAGATAAACTAACTAGAGGCCCTCAAGAGCATAACTCAACTAATATTAAATAAAAGTGTTTCTACGTTAGCACTACTAATAGTCTCACAGATGACTCCTATCACTCCCACTATTGGCAAGTTTTTATCATTGTGCCTCTTCTTGATTCCAAAAGGAGGTTCTTGGGATAGGTCGAGGTGTCAAAACGTCTATCATCACAATGATCATCTTTAAACTCCTCAACAAACTCCATCAAGAATCCTCTTTGAGTGAGTTTCTCGATCTCATTCCTCAAATGGTGGCACTCTTTTATCGTGTGCCTTCAGTCTTAATAGAAGTGGCAGTATTTATTAGATTTCATCGCTTGGGATTCTTCATTATCTGCTAGGGTGATTAACCTAACATCTGCTGCTCAGCAAGCGTTTCTCTTCTAGGAACGCTCATACAGTTGTCTCCTCTATCCGAGTGTACTTCTCTACTCACGCTAAGAGCCCTTCCAAGGTAATGGGGGTATCCCTACAATGGACTCCTTGACCTTCCATGACAGAGGTTCTATTACATAATGTCAGCCAATAGCTCATGATTCACAAGAAGGATCTCATGAACTGCTACTTCAACAAAATATTATACTATTCACAAAGCGGCCCCCTATCCCTTTGGGTGATTGTGAATAGGGATATCTCAGTCTTTAAGTATTTTTAGTTGATGGAGAATTAGTACAAGTTCCTTTGAGTCAGCTGCTCAAGGCTGGTGACGCTTCTAACAAGTAGTTGGTTGAACCATATCCTGGAGAGAATAGTACTAACAATCTTGGAGTAGAAAACATCACTCATAGAGATGGCAATGACGCCTACTCCTAATCTAATTCAATATATAGAAAAAATAAAGAAACAAAAAGAGGTAGTATAGTAAAAAAAAGTATTGTTCATAATATAAATAAATTAATGAGTATATTTAAAATATATATATAAGATATAAACGGAGTGCGTCTGATAGGACCCATTACCTGCCCAAAATCCGCATAGATTTAAAAAACCTAACCCATTTATCCATCCCAAGACCTTTTTTAACCAAGTTTGAACCCACTCCAAATAGAAACAGTATGGTTTCATGTTTGAATTTGTCTCAATGCCATCTCTAGTCACTTAAATCATACAAATCAGCTTTGGTGTAAAACTTGTCAAGGTACTTTTGCGGATCACCAATTCCATCAAACTCGATGAGATTGGCTACGTTGACTTCGGCTGGTAAGGACTCAATCAAGATACGGGGGAGAATGGGTTTCGCTTTGGTGGTGCTACAACGAGCGGGATACAATATTCTGCTTGTACGCATGACCTGATCTAGAGGGTGGAAGGTATAGTATGCGTTGCCTTAGCTTCTCCACATCACTTTGTGTCTCCCGTTAGAGATAATGGCTGCCTGCTCGCATCTTCGTGGGTATCGACCTCTCTATGTCCCGTCGCTTCTCGTCTCTACTTAGTTCTCTCGGGAGACGGAGCGGAATCTCAGCTTCTATGGAGTGATTGAGAGGGCTCTTCTCTATATTGGTTAGCAACAAACTCGACAACAACTTTGGTCACTACTCTTCAATCATAATCCTCAATATTTCCTAGGTCATATGTAATATCGGCTCCCTCTGATGAGAAGAAGAGAAATCTCTTAGGCTAGCTAGCGGTGGACACTGGTTATCTCTAGCTCTACGAGCGCCCTAGTAGGGGAGTCACTTACATTGTCTTGGGCTTCCCTAATAGGGAGTTGCCTCTCTATCTGCGGGCGCCCCCTGTAGAAAGGTCGTCCTTTGTGCTGGCTTCTCTCTTCGTTCTAGACCTAGTCTGCATTCTCATATGTCAAGCAGTAGTTTCCACAAACGGCGTTAAAATAATGTGGATTAATCATTTTCTAATATTCCTATAGGGTGTTGATTATTTGATGAGTCACTACCTGCATTATAAAAAGTCATTCGAGATGCAAGGATTTTTCTCAACGAAAATCCTCCAACGCTCAAGTCAGATCCAAAATAAATAAATATAAGCCAAAAAACTTCAGAGTAAAGTCAGTAATAATTATGTACCTCTAATTATGAGAGTTAGGGGTATGTATAGGTAGATTAGAAGATCTTGTACTCCTCAATAGATTTAATCTAGACATTAGAACCTAACTTATTTGTTGATTTGTAAATCATATGAATTTAATTTATTGGGTATTGGCTTTATTCATGCCCATCATTTGAATTAACATCTTAGATTATTAGTCCTTTATGAATCATGGTCATCAGGTCCTTTGTATTGAAACTCTTATTTTCACGTCGTTGTTTCAAGTTAAGTTTTATGTCATGATTGGTACAGGAGAATGGAGTGAGAATTGAATGAGCATTTTCATTCATATGATTGGTATAATTTCGTGGTCGGAATATCTACTTTCATAAGAATCTCAATTTTCAAAAGTATGGATTAGTCATTTCCTTCATCCCCTATGGTTTAACTATTTTCAATCAGTGAGGAATAAATTATATTTACTTTTGACAAATTATCCTTTTAAATATAACAAAAGTGTTAGATAAATCTTGAACTTATTAACCTGAAAACGAACCTACTTCGAACTCAAGATCTATCGAGTTGGACTCAATTATAAAAAAATTAAGAATTTCAAACATATTTATTACTTTTACATATATTAGCATAAACTATTTATTAATTTTATATTATTATTATAAAAGTATTATATCTATATTTTAGTACATATGTAACATGCATATTATATATATATAAATGTACATTACATAAATACATAAATAATAAGTAAAAAAATATATGTGCAATATTTTAATCTATCGTATTCAAATCTTATTCGAATTTAAAAATTAAAATTCGAGATTTGCTGCGAGACCCATTTGTTGATTTTTATATTTTTTATAAAAATATATGTTATTGTAAAAATATTTTCTATATTATATATATATATATATTATTTAACACCAATTAAAATATTAAAAGACTCATTTATGCACAACATACGGAATATAATTTTATTTTAAAAATTTTCTACTAAAGGGTAATTTGAATTTTAAAATTATTTTATTTTATTCCTATTATTCATTTTCAATCACCAATCATTAGATCGAAATCAAGCAAAAAATTATGATTCCATTCATTTCTCATTCCTTATATATCCCCAAATCATTTATTTCTCATCTTCATTTCATTCTTACATAAACCATTCATGTATACCAATCAGTGCCTTAGTGCCATCTTTCTTCAACAAGTATTCAAATTTACATGCTTATTGAAGTATTTCAAGTTAAAAGTATTTTCTTGTTTCAAACTTGAATTAATTTTTTGTTGAACTTAAAATTATATTTGAATTTGATTTGATTATTAAAAGAAACGAACTTCAATGAATTATTAAATCAAATACAAGTTAAGCTCAAATAGATTGATATTTTTATAAATATTTTATATTTTTTATAATTAATTAAGTGTTATGTGCATAACAAACTAAATTCAAACAATAAAGAAAATCTAAGCAAATGTCAACTAACTTGATTCATTTTCAAACCTTAATCTAATCACATTCTAAGAATAAAAAAGGTTTTTTTGGCTAAAATTTATTTATTATAATATGTTTTTAGAGTTATAAAAGATTAGATCTCGTATCAATTAAATTACTTTAGTATTTGGATTAGAGAAACTCATGGAGCTAATAAGATGTTGCAAGGACAATTTTATGTAGTCAAACTAAATATTTGTTAAACTTTATAAAATAACTAGGGGGTCGTCTTACCTTGTTAAGGGATGTATTAGATATTAACATCTTATTATTGTAGCTCATAAACTCCTCGTAATTTTTTTGTCAAAATTCTTACAACATTTTATTACCTTCAATCTTTTGTTAAACAATTTATAATATCTTAGGATAATAGTGTTGTGAGTGACGTTTGGAGAGAGAGAATCAAACCATGACTAATTTCCATCTGTCTTCATATTCTATTACTTCACATATATTCTTTGATTGTGAAGTTATGCCAAAATATGATCCCATAAATTAGTTTACAAAGCGGGAAATTCTAATCAAATTAAGTTTTGTCGAAAACAAGCCAATTACGGAGTAAGGAAATTTATATTTTTTGAATCATAAGGAAAGTGCAATTACATCCACCACAATCAAACCAGATTGGATCCAACCAAACTCAGTCCCTTCGGACATTTCCGGTCAGGAGTAGAATCCCAGCTAATTGGTTTGAACATGCAAATGAATCGGGGATTGGTACGTAGCGATGCATCAAGTAATAACATTGAAAGATCTCCAGAGAGAAATATACAGGCCAACATCTTACTGCAAAAAATTGTATTATTTTGAAATTCATAAGCACCATAAATACTATGAGGTAAACAGATTTCATAATTTCTCAAAGGCCAAGAAATCTCATACTTATAACTTCTTCATGGGAGATGAACTTGGTTCTTCATGGCTCAATTATAAATAAAGGCTGCAAAGGAGGAACAAGAAGTCATGGACAAAACCAACACACAAAGAAAGAGATATATAATAAGCCCTTAAACTAATGCTGCAGGCCCCATATATGGAAGTTATGTCCTCATTATTGCTTTATGTGTTATATCATAGCAACAGTAAAGCTTCACTAGTATTTACATTATTATCTCCCTACCCAAATTAAACATCTGGAAGTCCAATATGAAATTGAAAATGGAAGTGAGAGAAAGTGAGGGGAAAAGAAAACGAGTTACCATATCCACGCTGACAGGTTTCCCATCATCTACAAGTATCTCAATAACAGTGCCAGAATGATCAGCCTGAAAAATATTAACATACACCAAATGAAATCATATGCCAGCCTAAGTCATAAAGAAAGTAGAGAAAGTTACATATTCGAGATGTGGGTAACATTCAAAAAGTAACAGAAATGAATACACTACACTTAAATTGCTAGAGCTTCGTTATCAATAGTTTTGAAATAATTTCTGGAAACTACATCATATATATGAAACTAGGTTTGAATTTCCTATCCTGGTATATTTGCTCTTCCATTATTATCACAAATAACAAACCATAAAAAAGCTCTCACATGGTTCATTTTTCTAAAATTCTCATCATTACTATTGCAATTTCCAGCAGAAAAAGTTAAACAACAATCTCGAGGAGCTTAAGCATACGCTTTCAGAAAATTCCCCCAACCTGAATCACCTAATTCAAGCATTTCTCTGTAATTCAACCTTCAATACATTCATCTGGACATATCAACCAGTAAACTCGAAGTATAGGAAGATAACAGCTTTGCTAGAGATTGGAAGCTCACCTCAATCTCATTCATCAGTTTCATAGCCTCAATAATGCATATTACCTGTCCTTTTTGCACCTTATCTCCAACCTAGAAAACCAGAACAAAAAAATTAAGAAGGCAAGCATTTGGTAGCAAAAAACCATACCGCCATTGCAGCAAAGATTATAAAGAAAGTGGTATATGCTGATTTTGGCTTAGCAAACCTTGTTAAAAGTGTTGTCAACTAAAACATAGTTAATAGCGTTTAACATCAAGGTATAGGAATATACTACATCATGCACCACAGGAAAGATTCCGAAAGAAGATTCAGAGGGTAAAAAGTTTTATAAAATGGAAAGAGAAAAAATGAACGCAAGTGTCCTCACACACACATACTGAGATCACTTCAAACTTTCAAAGTTCTAGAACTCATATTCCCTTCATTCTGCTAAGAAGTTTGTAGAGGTCTTCCAAATACATAAGGTGCCACTGAAACCTCTATTTCCTGGTTAACATAATTTAGGCATGTCACAAATAATCTGGATTGAGAAGTTGGTGACAGTTCCTAGTAGCAGTATTTGATCATTTTTGGAAACAGAAGAAAAAAAAAAAGAAAGCACTGATAAGAGGTGATATTTCATAACCCAACCCATCTTTAAAATTTAGAAGGAAAGCAACATAATATGATTAGAGGTTGTTGTGTTGTGCATAAATGCAAATAGAAACAAGATATATATCAATGTATGTATGTGTTTATGCATTAACCTTCACAAAATGTGGTGCACCAGGAGCAGGAGAACGGTAAAAATTTCCAGCCATTGGACATTTGAATGGGGGATGTGACGACTTTGGTTTTGTTGGTGCAAGTGGTGCTGGCACTGAAGCGGGAGATGACGGAACAGATGCCACAGAAGCAGGAGCAGGAACAGTTGCAGGAGGCAGTTGTGGCGGTAGCATAGCCTGGTTTGTAGGAGGTGGTGTAAGAAAAACAGGAGCTGCAATTGATGGCTGTGGCAGTGCTTCCTTTTTCCTAATAAGGAGTTCACAATCCATTTGCTTTAGCTGCAATTCCACAATATCTCTTGAATCTACAAATCTGGCCATTTCAAGTAAATAAAAAGTTTCAATATCAAGACTGAGTCAGCAAGTGATCAGATTTTTTATGCAAATTGTTTTACATACTTGACAAGATCTTTCACTTGGGTCATAAAAGTTGACATAGATGATGCATCTGGAACTTCATATTGGTTTTCAGATTTTATGATCTTTGCTGTCTCGAGAGCTGGAGTAGCATTTGATGTTTTCTCAGCCGCAACCTTGTTAAAGTAGAGTACAATCTTAGCTCAAGTTCATGGCAAAATCATGTTTAATGATTGAAAGTGGGGACACGAGGGAAGAGGGCATATAAAAACTAAATAGCAATATCAATGTTCATCTTACCTCATTTAGCTGAGCACACACCTTAAAAACATCTGATTGGCCCCGCCCACACCCCTGCTGGATAAAGGAAGGAACTTTAAGCATATTGTAGTAAATATCAATCCGAATCTACACATAAAACATCTTTTTCATTTCCTCTTTTAACTGCAACCGTAAGCAAACCACTTTTCGCCACATCAAAATTTGTTAAATGACACCTGATAATACTAACCAAGCAATTCAAAATCCTTTCAATCTCTTACTTAGTTGCCTAAATTCCTTTTATTTAATTGGACAACCACAAGACATTTGAGACATTAATACATCCAATATTCACCCTTCAACCATTTTTGGCTTCATCCAGAAGCAACAAAATGCAGATTAAGCTTAGGTAACCTCATGAGTTAAGGAAGCAGGCGAAGAAAAACACTATTCATAACAAACCTCAAGATATTCATAACCTCTAAACCATAAATCAGAAACTTCCAATAAACCTTCTCAATTGTTTTCATTTTATTCAACTTTCAAGCTAAAATCAATAACAACTGACATCTATCCACAACGCACAATCACAGACCAATGCTTCTGAGTTAAATTTTCTGATAGACTACTCAAATTATAAACGGAAAAAACAATTACGGTCCATCAATTTAAAAAGCAACAATATTTAGCACTTGCAAGCAAAATTCATCTTCCTAGCAACACATCAGCAGTTCTTTCGAAATTACTACATTTTTTCCAGTCTACATTGATAACTTACAAAAATAACTAAAAAACTTACTCAACAAACAATTTTCACACGTCGAAATGGCATTAACGAAAACGAAAACGAAAACAAATGAACCTGGAATTGAGCTATTGCCATCAATGCAGGGTTCGATCTGGAATCAGATCGAGGAAATGAAGCAATACAGTGCCGTTTCTGGGTCGACTGCGATGAAGCAGCCAACAGAGGCGAAACCTTCGGGCATGGAACGCTAAAAGAAGCCATTGATGATTGTTTCTGTACAAAAAACAAAAGAAAATCGAATGAAATTTGGTCAAAAAATTTAGAACTGAATCCGAGGGAAGATATGGAGGGTTTTGTAGGGAGGAATGGGCGATAACAATGAAGAGAGATTATCAGAAGAAACAAAGAGAACGAGGAGAGAGATAAGAGGAGGCGATACACCCGAGGAGGGGGTCGAAAACGAAGTCGTTTTCGTGTGCCTCGACTTTTCCCTCCACAAGTCCAATTCAATGCGGTGGTTTAACCAACGAAGTACAATCAATATATTCGGCCCATTTAATACTATTTTCTATTTTTTAGGAGACATCTATATCTATAATACTCTATATCATATATTTGTAGGGTGTTAGAGTAATTATTTTGGTCATAGTAATAAATTTAAGATTCATGTATAATTTGGTAGGTCTTAAAGTTTCTAATTTGGGTATTATAATTTGGAAAAAAATTGGAAAATTTTATTTACATAAGAAAATTTGTTATAAATATTCATGACTATCCAGAAATAAATATTGATAATAAATATTCATTTCTTTTGTGAATGTTATAGGTTTATGTTGAAAATATAAAAAAAAAAATCACATTATCTAGTAAATTTATATATACACACGTATATGTATGTATATGTATTTGGAAAAATAGAATAACAAGTTGGTATAGTGTATTTTAAATTGTTTAATCTCATTGAAATTAGAATAAAATTCAGGAAATAATAGATTCTGAAGAATTTTGTCACACGACAATTCATAAAAAGTATATACATATTTTTTTAACGTCCTATGAAAATATAGAATTTTATTCGAATTTATTTTAGATTTTTGAGAATTTTAATATTATATTCTTGATGTGTATTTATTCAATGCCCTCATTAGCCCCATTTGAAAAATAAATTTTAAAGTAATTTTTGCCATCTCTTTTCTATCTACTCTGTCCAATGCATTTTGCTTCTTTCATCTCTAATTTTTTATCCAACAATATTATTTCTCATGTCTTTGTTCACAAGTTGAGTGTGGCAACACCACTAGCATATATAAATATATGCATATTCTGTTGAATGTGATTGTTGCACATTTAGGAACCAATTTCAATTGCTAGTAGAGCTCCACCACGATTTGTTTGGATTTATTATTCGATAAAAGCAAGTGAAAAGAAAAACAAAACATGTACATTAGTTGGTGCAATTGTTTTTCTTTTAAAAAATTGGGTTAATTACAATAAAATAGTTTAATTATTAACTATATGGTAAATTATATAATACTCCCATGTGCTTTAGTAAAATTATAAAAAAAAAAATCCTGTGTTAAAAAAAATAGCACAAAAATCCCCCATAAAATTAAAAAGTTCGCATACTCACCATTATATTTAGTCAAGTTTAACGGTGTTAATTTTTTTCATGAATTGTAGTTATACGCTTCATTTTGATAAATTTTATTTTTATAAATTAGAAATCTTAATTTATGGATTTGAGATAAGAATGTGTTGGTCATAGATCATATTTAAATTCTATCAACTATTTAGATTTTATTTGAGATCAAAATCAATGGTCCATCTTATCACTAAATCATTTTGAATAAAAAAAAAAATCATCTGTTAGATCTCATTTGTAATAAAAATTAATGGCTTATATTTTATTATTCTCTTTCTTTACTCTCCTATTTTTCTTTTTTGTTTTGGTTTTTTCTTCTTTTTTTCTTATCGCGCCAGGCCACCACCCACTGACTCCATCTAAGCATTTTTGTTTGTTTTTCAGCGGACACTAATTATGGGCATTTGTTGTCTTGGTTTTGAGTTTTTGCTCTCTTTGACGCCGACGCCAACGCCAACGCCAACATCCTTTGTTTTTACTTTCTTTTCTCATCCTTTTTTTCACAAATGCTAGGTGGATGTTTTATTGGCCACTAGAAAATGGGCTAGGCATGTAGGGTGGCAGTGGAGTGGTGGAGTGGCAGACAAATTTTGGGTAGCTAGGCTAGCAGTGGTGATGAGGCTAGTTGTTGAAGTTGGGCTAGTGGTGCAGAGATAAGTTGGTGACTGGCGTTAGGCTGTGGCTAGTGTTGGTTAATGATTGGTGGTATTTGTCAAACCTATGTTAAGATAAGAAATGTCATGAATGAAAATGCAAATGCTTCATTCAGCTCTGCATTATGATTTGAAACTTCTCAAAGTTGTTTATCTGTTTAATAAGCCACAAAAATAAGCTTCATATTATATGTAACAAAAATAAGGTATGTCAACTCCATTCCTGACCGCTTTTACATAGCAGGAACACTTTAATGGTCCAAGTAATTTATGTGATGTTGTATAGTTGTTGGAAAAATAGTGCTCTGATGCGATAAAGCCAAAATTAGACTGCGATTAATTAAGTTAATACAACATACTTCAATACCATCACATAATTGCAATGCCACCATTACAAAACTAATAAACTATAACTAAACAAACAAACAAAACAATAACCATATGGAGTGAAACATCGACAACGATATATATTTAGGATAGAACCAAACTTATAGCAATAACTTGAACCATAAGGACTGATGCAACAAATAGACAAGAACTTAATCAAAATTTAGCAAGTGAATTAGATGCAGATAGACTAGGATGTTCAAAACTTGCACTGCTGCTTGTGTCTGGTGGGAAGGACTTTTTGGAAGATGTTCATAGGTTCTTGCCTATCAGTAGCTGAATTTGATGCATGCTCTGCCATATAGCTCCAAAATGTATTATCATAACTATTTTCAGTGGTTGATGAAATATTGATAATGGGAATCAGAACTTTATCCGAAGCGTGATATGTCTCCTCCTTCTCGTCATTGCTACACGATATAGTTGATCACATCATCCTCAATATAGACTTGCACAATAGGTGTAACACTAAAAATTGTTTGGAGATCATGCCAATTTAGGTCTCCACGTATTTGATATGCATACTCAAATTTGTGTTTCTAAAGTGAAGCTGAGTGCAAATTAAAATAATACATTATGAAATATTTACTAAATTGAGTAGATTTGTGTACCTAAAGGATGTAGTCCCACACAAATGGAGGTGCATCTACTTTGTTAGTAATTGGATCATACTTCACCCTAGTGAGATGAATTATCCAATTAAACACCCTTTTATCTTTTTTCAAGTGTTCAACTTTTCATGAATTCTTTTAATGTAAATGCCTTGTGGAAATGTTTGTTGGTAACATCTATCCTAATTAGCATCGCGTGTGTATTGACTTGGCCAACACAAGTTACCAATTCTGGCCTGACCTGCTAAAGCTTTATTAAACATTTTGTGAAAGTGAACGTTCCACATAATATTATAGAAAAATTTCTTACCTTATAAGTTCTTTTAGAACCATATTTTTAAGAAGAACTAATATTCTTAGTTTAGTTATATAAATCAGTAAATGTTGTCAACGTGGTTTGAGTATCATGCTTTTTATAAACAAATCACACCACTTCATTTATTATCAAAGGTAGCAAATTTGTTATGTAAACCTATGAATTGTGAGAAGCCAATGCCAAACACCCTGCAAATGGCATTCAACAATCTACTCAATTTGGATATTAGAATATTTCCCACAAGCGAGAGTAGTAGACATGAACTACTTTTGTTAAATTGTCATTCAATAATCTTACAATGCATTCTCAATGATTGGTAAGACCATGACCACTTGTAATTTTTTAAAGCAACTCACAACCTTCAACACATATGCTTAGATACCTATCATATTCAATTAGGTAGATAAAGGACCCTATAAATCATATTTATGGGAAAGTTGTTAACTTTCACATGCCTACAAAAATTATATTATATTTAATATCTCAATATCTTTTGTTTCATCAACCAAAAAAATTATTTTGACATCCTTTTTTTAATCTAAATTCAATTGAACATGTAAATAATTCCATCATAAAAATACCTTAATATAAAGAAAATTTTGAATGTAACTTTGAAAGAGAAAAACAAGAAGAATATTGAAAAAAAAAATTCATTCACATTTCCCAAATAGTGTCATATTCACAGCTGGAGAATTTCTTCAGTTTTGTGAAAAGTATAATTCTCAAAATTGAAAGTGCATTTTTAGATGAAATCATGTTTCTTCTTCCATTGAAAAATGTGCGCGCCCAAATGATCCCCTTTCCTTGCTGATTTGAAGGCATAATTTACCTCTATGCTTAAATGCAGAAGTCTTATCTCCTAACTTTTCATCTATAAAAGTCATGATTCCATAGAGCAAGTTTGATAGAACAAGCAATTTATAGTTGGAATACAAACCCAGTAAGGATCCAGTGAGTTCTCTCTATCAATCATAATCTCAGGTTTAATCGTGTTGAATGGTGTCCTAATTTGTTTAAGTGTTTTAATGTCTGATTGATGCCCAGCTTTTATAATTTTTTAAGGACATGTGATGTCATCATTTTTTTATTTACATACCGTTAATTTTGGAGAGAGAAAAAGAATGATCTTTAAAGAGGGAATTAAGAGAAATGAAAAAAGAACCATCCCTAGTGCTTGAAAAAAAATCTAATTCAGTGGAGAAGTTAATAAGTTTTATAGTAGTAATTGTTTTGCTTCCTTTTAAAAGGCTTTATGGTTTAGGCAAAATAAAATAAAAAGTAACAGGTTATAATAAAGTCAATAGTAATGGACCAGGGGCTTACTTGTTGTTTAATGTTACTTAAAACTTCAATACACAATTTTGTTTGATGCCCATCAAATTAAATTGGGTGGGTTTTGGTAGAAATTATTTATATTATTCAATGCAACAACTTAAAGATGTAGAAGTAAAATAGCAAAGTGAAGTTTCCCGAGCATTTTATCTTCTGATATTCTACAACAAAGTTTAGGCAAAATGATAGAAGGAAAGATAAATAATGGAAATTCAGCCCAAGATTTCACATCTCTTGTTATCTTGATATAATCATGGAAATTTCAAGTCATTTCATGTTATGCTTTTCTACAGGCTACAAATCTAATTAAATATGCCAACGACATGCAACTAGGCTATTGCCAACATGATCAACGACAGGGAGTGGACACATGAGGATGAAGTTGCACTACTCACAAAGTTGACATTTGCTATTAGGAGTCATCAATTTTTCATCATCAAGTCCTTAATAATTTATATGCATCAATTGCAGTTCAACTATATCAATTTCAAAAAGATATCAGTCTTAGAAAGTAAAGAAGAATGTAGTGAAATTTTTGGTTCAGTACCGGAAATTTGTCAACTACACTCAGCTACCAGGTGTTTGTTACAATGCTATGAGAAATGCAGTATTGGTGGATGGCTCCTACTGGCGACATATTAGTCACGTAAGTATTATTTTGGAAATTAGTGTATTATTTTTTTATACAATCAAATCGTCAAGAGGATTTATTGTTAGTAACAATATATAACAAATATTTTGATTCATGTTATTCATATGAGACATTTGAGCAGTATTATTTTAGGATACACCAGAGCCATACTTTGCCTACATCTTTTCCTACTCGGTTTTGAATAAACAGCTGAACTAGAGATCAAATCTGAGCCTAAAGATATGTGGACGAATCCTTTACTCATTCTACAATCCTCATTAAATGAATCCTTAGATGATAATGTTGTAGACAATGCCTCGGTTTCCATGGATTCACCATTGCTACTCCTCCCACTACCACCGTCAAAAGATGTTTTACAAATAATCAATCGTATGTTGACTTTTTGAAACTTTGGAATTTTGAAACTTATTAAATGGTTTTTTGATATGGATTTATGTGAAGTTTTTTACTTCCAATGTAGGTTTCAATGTGTAGGACAAACTATTATCATGTAAGGTTATTTTATGATGTAACTAAATCTATGTATTTGTGAAACTTCTTTTGGCCATTTTTTTGTTGTCATACTTGTTCAAATTCATTAGTAACTTCATCATTGTTCAGTCACCTATATTATTATGAGACATTCATAGCTGATGGAACCTTCACATCAAAACTTAGTGACACTCCATTAGTTAAAATATTTTTAAATTCAATTCTGAAGTTTATGAATTGCCTGACAAATAATTATTCAATAAACAACTATGATTGCAAATTTAGCAAGTTTCTTAAACAAATACAATAATTCTAGTCATAACCAAAAGATCTGAAGATGATTTACTTGCTGAAAAATGGTGTATCTGAATAAGACCTCAGCATTCTAATAAAATTTACGCCCACAAAGATAATAACATATAAAGCTTTTATATCAATACACACCTTTCAGTAGAATGGGTTAGAAGTATAAAGTCGACGAAAGAAAAATGATAAACTTCATTCTAATGTGCATAGATTCATCTTAACAAACTAGGCAGCATCTGATAAATATTATTTTAGCATAAGCATAAACTAGTACTCAAAATTACGTCTCCATCAATCAAGGTCCCTTTAGTATCAATATGTTACTCTATCCTCTATCCATCATAACTGTCAATAAAAGAATCACCAATGTCACCATATAACAGAAACATATATCATTTGTTTCTCCCTCTGCCTATAGAATGCGAAGTCAACTTCAAAATTATTAATCTAATCCAACAAATCTAGAATAATTTGCTTTAATTGATCACACATTTCAAGATCACACCACATAAAAGAAGTTGCTTTTTTCATCTATCATCAATTCATGGACAAACAGTAATTGATAGTAATGTCAAGTAGCCAAAAAAGTTATGACAAACTATAAGATTATTCTGAATTAATCTTACCTGTGACATAAATAGCCTACCAGAGTTATTGTTGGTCCATAAAGTTATCACTCTCATTTCGAACCATATAAGCAACGAACAGGTTCTTCTTGAACACCCTTTATATATCAAGATATGGTGTTGTCACCCTATTATTATGTATTGGAAACCTTTTGTAATTTGTTCTATAATTTTAGCAAATAAGAGAGTAATTAAGTTCTAATTATTACATGCTAAACTAAATTAGACAAATTGTCTACATATAATTTGGAGATAGCCAAGAACATAATTAAATGCACATAAAAGTTAGGGTTAAATGCTAGTTCAAGATCTTCAATTAAATAACAATTATAATTACAAACATAGAATACACAAGTACTTATTTCATCAAATGGTAGTCTTCTAAGGGAATGCAATTTAGTTTTACGAAAGCATGGAATACATAGGTACTTATTTCATCAACTGGTAGTATTCTAAGGGAATGCAATTTAGTTTTACGAAAGGGTGTAATATGCCTATGACAACAATAAAACTTTTTGTTCTAGGCAAAAATTTATCTTCTAAATACAATTGTATTACAGATGCAAGCCCTCAAAACATAATGAGCATCTACAATTCAAAATACAAGTAGTACTAATACCATACTCTTAATTATACCAATATCAACATATTCTTTCATAGCAACAAAGTCCATGGCAAAAATTTATACAACTAATAGTAAGAGCTTTACCTTAATAGATCAAAAATAATGGAGTCAATGTCATCGACTTCGTGTTTAAGCATTTATTTCTAGAGAAAATTGGGAACTTATGGGAGGCATGTGAATAGAAAAAGGATTTTCAGAAGCAAACTAAAAGATTCTATCCGCTGGATATTATACGCCAATTCCCTTTTCCCTTTGCTCATAAGTTTTTTCCACAGGGATATTCAAAGAAATTTAATCAAAATCCTAAAATGTTATCTGTTTGATTGTAAGAGATTCTGATTTGTAGGTTTCTGGGGTCAAAGATTTATCTAAGAAGAAACCACTTAGTTTCACAAGCATCCAACTTGCACCTCAATTTGTGGAATAGATGAAGATGTTTTTTAATGTGGAATCGTACAACTTGTAGGTCTTCTATTTTTTATTTAAATTCTATGATTTATGTTGTTTTATAAGTGATTTGAAAGATCAAAATGATCGAAATTAAGGTAAAATTATCCAAAATGCTACTGGGGAATCTTAGTAAATGTAGTATCCAAAAATGTGCATCGATCTAGCCTTATTATGTGTTACTCCGAAATACCTCTATGGATGTTCTGTTGCTCAATTATATTTGCTTGATATTCATCAAGTAACTGAGTAGTAATTGGTTAGCTTATATGTTTATGCTTCACACCCAGAATGATCTGACGTTGGGTAAATTATCGAGTTAGAGCAAAATATGAGCTTTTTATTTTATTTTATCCCTAAATCACAAAGGACCATCCAACGCAGGAGTTGTCGAAATAAAAAATATACCTTGTGGATGTGTTATCTTTGGACAAAAATGGATTATTTTTTTAGAACAAAAACAAGTTCAAATGCTTGAGAAGAAAAATTGAGCTTTTGGGAAAGAGAAGAACAATATCAACAAACAATAATGTGGAGGGATTAAGGCAATGATTCCCAACTTGTAGATATTACTCAAGCTTAGTAGTATTCGATGTTTTACAATAGATAGCAAAAATAAAATAAGGAGTAATACGCCTTTGCAAACTCTAACTATGTGAGAATAGCTCTATACAAAAATCTACAAAATGTATGCAAATATGAATCATGTGTGTCAGAATGAAGGGAAGTCTAGCTGATCAACTCTAATTAAACCAATAGATGTTCCTGAAAGTTGTTGTGTCGTGTAAGTCCTTGAGGTAAGTGTGTTGCTAGCTTCATTTGCTAAAAAATCTATGACCTTGTTTTCTTCTCTATGAATGCGGATGATAAAAGTATCTACATATCCCAAAAATTTCTTGATTCTCACAATCAACTCCTAAAGTCTCTAGTGATCGTGCGCTGAAAAGATGATAATGTTGATGAACACTTGTTCATCAAATTCAATCCATAATTTTGAAATGCCCATATCCTTCTCAAGTTCCAAGCCTTTATCAAGTGCATAAACTTTAGCATATGTGCTGGTAGATGTGCCAATGCAGTCATGCTATGCTATGAGAACGCTACCTGTTTGTGTGGGTGAAGGTTGAAAATTTTGGTCAAATATCCCCAGCCTAGCCACTAGTAATAAAAAGATGTTGTAAGGATTCAAGAGAGGATGATGAGGAAAATGATGATGAGAGGGAAGAGACGGAGGGGCAGCAGAAATATTATGCAAGTTGAATCCCTTTTTCTTATAGCCTAAGATCCATAGGAATACGATTATGGGCCAGTCTCTTAAGGAAGATGGACATGGTATAGGTGAGGTACGAGCTCCAAAAATCTCCTAGGAGCAATTGTTTCACATTCCCTTGTCTGATGTGGTTCCAAGCTGAAGAAATTGAGAACTCCCCAAGTGGTGTGAGATTCCATCTCATGACATCTATGTTGTCCTCAAAAATAGGCACTTTACAAATCAAGTGCACCCAATATTGTTAAAGAGTCCACTTAAGTCTGTCCACATTCCATTTCTTATATTTCCAAAAAAAAAAACTCACTGATAAAGAACTCATATTATCTCTTTTAAGAAGAGTTGTGTATACTCTATTTGTGTCTAAAATAGAAAATCTAATCCCCTCGAAAGAAAATCCGCTGCAATAATAGAAAGAGAGGGAGATAGAGGTCCACCTTGTCTAAGTTCTCTACTGGATTTGAAGAATCTCAAAGGGGTTCTATTAATTAAGACATAAAATTAGCAATTTTCAATGCAATTATAAATAAAAGAGACTCAGCATTCCGGAAAGCCCATTTTAAGAAGGACTTTGTAAAGGAAGCTCCATTACACCGTATCATATGCCTTGGCTATATCCAATTTTAAAGCAACATTATCCTGTTCTTATTTGGCATCTAAAGTGTGGATGAGTTCTTGTGCCAAGAGGATGTTATCGCTGATAAGCTTACCTTTAGCGAAACCACTCTGAGAAAGAGCAATGAGATTAGGGAGGAGTTTGACCAACCTATTGCTAAGGATCTTAAAGATGATTTTATTCAAGACATTGCAGAGACTGATGTGTCTGAAATCATTCCATGTACTCGGACTATCATATTTGGGAATCAAAACGAGTGTAGTAGTTGTGAAACTTTGAGGTATAGCATTACTACTGAAGAAATCAAGCACCGCCTCTTCAACGTCCGTATGGATAATATCCCAACAATGCTATTAAAACAAAGCAGAGAAACCATCTGGTCTCACTGCACTATCCGGATCAATATCAAAGATTGCCTTTTTGATTTCCTACCCCATATGGTATGTGCACAACCAATCAAGATTGAAGTTTTTGTCAAAGTGGTTTCAAACATTCCAAATCCTTATCCTTGAGGTCTGGGATATTATTGGAAAGTAGGATCTAGAGGTATGTTGCAGTTGAAGCTTGAATGTCCTCCTCATTGGTGAAAGTATTTCCCATATCCGAGATGGAGTGGATTCTGGATTTGCACCCTTTCTTTTTAACAATAGAGTGGAAGAACTTTGTATTTCTTTCCTCTTCATCAACCCATCTACACGCAGCTTTCTGTGTCCAAAAATCCTCTTCAATAGTGAGGGGATGTGTAAGGCGAAGAACAACAATGTGGAAACATGTATAATGAAGTAGGTTTGTCCTTTTATTATGGGCAACTTAGACATTTTGCTTTAGTAAGATATATAATCCTTCAATTCAAATAAAACATTGTTAAACCACTCTTATTTTTTAAATTTTTAATCTTATTATAATTTTCATAAACAATATGTACCTACTTTATCCAATCAATCTTACCAATCCCGTCTACAAATCCAAATGAGGCCTAAGGGATTTGTTTAAAAGAAATCAAGGTTTTCTTATAATTTTATTCATCATCAATCTTTATATATCAAAGGCATGGGTAAATTTTTCAATTTAGGTAGAGAATTCGGTCAAAGTGCGCAACACACAATCAACTTGGTGTTCATTGCGCGAGTTCTACACTTCCCATGAAGTTTGACTAAATGGGAGTTTTATGAGGACTCATACTACATAGGGATTTTGGGTTATTTTTTTGTAATACGAGAGAATTTTTTGTATTTTCATTAAAATACAGGGAATTTATGCAATTTACCCTAACTATACCTCCTCTCTTTTATGAAATTATCAAAATTTCTCCTCCAAATTTCTCTCGTTTATCCAAATATCCGCTCCATTAAAGTTTTGAACTGAAAAATATTAATGTAAGTAAATTTCTTAAACTTCGTATTTCACCCTTGACGTAACTGTTTGAATCTTTATTGACTAACATACAGAACTGGGTTGTTGATTTAATTGAATTAAGACTAAATAGCAAAATTTGAATTGGACTTCATGGCCCAATTTGAAGGGCAAATAATGCATTCAAATTATAAATATATTGAGCTTTTCTTTTCTAAAAGTTAATATAAAGGTTAAGTTAGTCATCTGGGCTAACCATTTGGTTTTTTAACATAAATAAAGGGTAAATTTTAATAATTTCAAAAGAGAAAGATATAGTCAACAGTTACACTATTTTCGAGGGGAAGTCTTTAATATAAACCCTAAAAAATGCCAATGTAGTTTAGTTAAATATAAACACAAATAAGTTTAACAGATACTTAGCTAATATTAAGAATATATTATACAGATTTTGATAATTATTAGAATGAATAAATAAGTCGCCCAAAACTATTACAATTTTCTCTTTGTTAAGAAAATCTTATAAGAGCTACTTTCATTACAAATTTAAGATCAAAACAGAGATGAGAGCAAAGCAAAATAAAGTAGATGAGGAGAGCTGAAGAACTGAATTTCAGTGTAGTTAGAAGCAACGATGGAACTTGTTTCAGTGTGCATCAACTTAGTCCAAGACCAGAGCTAAAATCTTTTGAAAGCTACAACCAACAGAAATCCATAAGACAATATAAATAGATGGTGAAGAGCAATAAAAATGATACACGCCATTATGAACAAATAGCATGCAATGAAGAAGAGCAAATTAGTCCTCCCAATGAATAATTTGGTTGAGTGCTATCTTTCTTTTTCGAGCAACATTTGAGTATTGAGCTTTGTGTAAGCTAACACTTTAAATCAACTCTTTCTTTTCTAGGGTGTTTAGTCAAAATCAGTCGAGCTTTGTGTAGGCTAATTAAGAGGGAGAGAATAAGCCTAAATTTGTACAATTTACGGAATTTTTTATTTTATTTTCACACTTTATTTTTATTTTTAATTCATTCTTTCAAAATAAAATTAAATAGATATTATATTCTTCAATATATTTTCCACCTGATACATCATAATTTTTAATACATTCTCCTTAAACACTTCTACAAAACACTTAAAATAAATCCTTAGTTTTTTGTAATTAGAAATAAAACTTTGTAAAATTCTGTCAATATCTAATGAATTCGACCAGTTAAAATACAATGAAGCAGAAAAAATACACCCACTTGCAGACCACTTCAAAATTTGTTATGTTGTTATTGCATTTCACTTTTATTTTTTAGCTTAATGAACTGTTGCATTTCATACTCAGAAAAATTTCTTCACTAAACAATTTTTTTCAAGTAAACGACTCAATGATTCCAAATTTTATTAAAACATGTTTTTCTATTGTGTGGCTCTATTGAAACCTTTAGTACGATTTAATCATCAAAAAAGGGAATCACCCAAGTACTCAAACAAGTAACTACTTTTGCTAAGAATTCCAAATCAAAATTTGTGCAAATTAGATTTAAATTTTTTAAATGTCTATTCATTCACTCTAAATCCTTTCATACCATTTGAGACGAACAACTTCATTTTTCATGATTAATTTTTGTTGAGCATCTTTAAAACAAAGAGAAATATATTTCACGAAACAAAAATGAATCTGCATTCAACGCAGAAATGATTGCTTTCCTCTACAATATTTTGAACAAACTGTGGCAGATTGACGAGGCGAAAGCGAAATAGATCAAAATTTTAAATTATAGAGAAACATATACTTCTTTTTTCATTATCAGCACAGTAAAATAAGTTACAGTGTAGATGCATAATCCTCCATCTGATTTTCTTGGCTTCTTTTCTCTTTTGGATTTTCTTCGTTTATGTTTACTTCTGGAACGTTATTCTGAAGCCCATTCGCTGCAAACAGCTTATCGATCAATTTATCGACAGCATCTAAGTCTACTATTGAGATGAATTGTATCAGAGATACTGACTGATTATTCCACTGCAGCAATTGGAGCAAGTTGAACATTGTAACTGCTACCTGTGTGGTCTTTGCCTATACAGGTTCACATAAAAGAAATGAGCTAATTAAGTTCATGTAATACTGACAAATGCTATCAAAAGTATATCAAAGTAAATTATGTAGTTTACTAACTTTTTCTCCTTCATTTGGTTTCGCGCAGAGAATTAACCACACAACGGCCACCTAAGGATCATGATACTTCCTGAGAATATCATTGCAGACAGTTCCGAAAGAAACGAACTCCCTGTTCCAACATTATCATGATCATGAACAAGGGTGCTATTGCCCTCAAGAGGGAGATGTAGAAGCCCCAAGGAGAAATTATTTAAAGATAGATAAGCACAAAAATCTATGTGATGTAACTCGCGTACCTGCAGTGCAAAAACAATGTCTGCTCCATCTACCTTTAATGCCACTCTTCTTAGTTTATCTTCTCGTGATTGTCCTAGTTTGAGAATTCCCTGCAATTTGATCTCAAACTGATAAGCTCATGCAATCTTTTGTTGGATTGTTTCTTTATATGGAATCAGAATATAATTAATGTTCATGGAGAATAACATAATTTTTCCATTTGAATGATCTTATATAAATCAATTTACCTGGTCATCTAGCACCCTACACATACTTGAAAGTTCCACAATGCCAACTGGAGGGATTAAAGTTGATTTACATACATCCACATAACATTTGTTCAACTGCAGCCATAAAAGATTGGCCTTCATTAATCCCACTGCCAGAAAGTTTGTATATTTGTTCCAAAATTGTCAGTGACCATACCTCACCGATAGTTGTATCCTTCTTTCCCCCTCGGAAAAGCCTCACAGCAGAGCAAAGTATGATCTGACAAAACAGCCGTTCAATATTATTTATAAAAAAAAAAGAGTAGTGGATATTAAAAATGTAAAATAATTGGCTGAGGCATCTAATTCATTTGCCAACTGGTGATTTTTTTTGAATCAGACAAAAAAAAGAAATCAAATTCTCTTGCTTATAATTATTCAACTGCTATAACATTTCCCATTAAGAGAAAATCTCACCATGTTACAAGTAAATCTTACCTGTTGATGTTGGGGCAGAGATTGAATAGTGTCTACTACTGGTGATTTATACGTCTTTGATAATGCAGCAGCAACATGATCTATCCTCACCTATAACAATTTCCAAACTTAAGAGATATATTGATTGCAACTAGATAAAAGTGATCGTGGTGTATACATGAAATGGAAGAGACCTTGTGGTGCACATTAACAAAGACATACAAGGGAAATATTGAATAGAACTCATGGATGGGATTTTCTTATTCTCAATATGGATGAGGATTGTGGCATCAATTTTGCAAGTTCATACAAGACTCTTTTATCCTCTCTCAATATATGAGTAAGGATCAAAGTATGGGAAAATATACCATGTAAATTAGGTTTATTTGTTGTTATAAAGGGAAGCATATTATTGTTATAGTCACACAGAAACCTGCTTCTCAGTCAGATAACTGTCAGCTGAACTCATTCGCACAACATACATACAATTTGGTTACAAATTCATCTTTAGCTTCAGCCTAAATTTGATATGCTAGTTCTTAATCTGAGACTAGTCACTTTGATGACAAGCTAATATTAGAAGGCACTGAGCCTTCTAACTTGATAGTTAAGATAATAACACTTTCACTGAGGCAGGATATAAACAAAGATGAATTTGTTGGTTTTGAAAGCACAGGTTTTACAGGGAGAGAGTAGCTTTCAAAGCATTGTTACAAGGGTGTGATTCCGTGCAAATGAAGAGTTTTCATGTTGCATAACCCAGACAGTAAACAACGAAATAAAGCATAAAAGAAATAATCAAGAAATAAATCGTCACGAAGGTTTTATTGAGCATTCTAATATAGCAAAATGAAAGTTAAATAGATAACGGTCATATAATGCTTACCATGTTATTTACTTTATTAGTCTTCATATCACAGGCAGCAGGCTTTTGTTGATCTCCAATCCTGTCTAATGATGATAACGTAGAGTCGCTTATAGGATCTCTTCTCTCAGTTTCTAGCATTTCGATTGCACTCCTAAAACAACACATGGAAATTTTTTTGATACTGTTAGTCCAATGTGAACAGAAGCATTACATGGTCTTAAAATTATAGCAGATATGTGTAACTGCTTTTCCTGAAGTTAAAGAGAAAATACAAATAAAATTAGTGAACATAACAATCAAAATATCAACCTGCAAACTGAAAGAGCCTTTCTCATATCTCCAGATGCTGCAGCAACTCTCTGAAGCAATAGAAGCATGGTATTTAGAACATTCGCAAGACATGTCAAACTGACCCTTAAGTGGCACCAGTGAAAAAGAGCAAGGAAACTAAAGAAAGATAGTTAAAAATTCATTATATTGCTTGCTAAGAGAACCACATAATTTTGTGCTCCTGAAAAATAGCGATTGATCTCACCCTAGCACAGAGTTCCACTGCTTGTGGCTGGAAGACAGTATAAGGAAGTGCCTGTTGGAATTGCAGTTATATTAGAATGATAATGGTTTTTGTCCACTCAAAGAATTTTTAAGCTATGAGATCTGAGACAATGCTTTTTTAGATGCATTACTGATGGGAAAAGCTAGAGCATTCGTTTTATCTTTTCTTTCTTTTTCTTTTTAAGCTAATTGCATTTGTTCGACTAAATACACTTATAATATAGGATGTGCCTAAAGTTGATTAGTCGTCAAAAGAGCAGAAAGGCCTTCAATCAACTTCATTGCAAAAGGTGGTCTGATGTAAATTTGCCTCAGCCTTCAGAAGTATGACCAAAGGCCAGTGTCTTTTACATCCAGTTTGATGTCTCAGTTAAAATGGACATTTTTTTATTATAGACTAATTAATGCTCGAGTAAAGCAACTAAACTACTTATCTATCTATATAAGAGTTAAAGGCTTACCCTCAGTCTTTCTTGAAGAATAGAGATGATCTGATCCTTGGAGTAGGCACGAAATGTTATGACCATAGGTTTGCCTAGAAAAAAAGAAGCAAATTCATAAACAAATACCCTAAGAAGAAACGCTGGAAGAATTATGTCAACTCTATACTAAGTAATTGGACAAAAGAGAGAAGATAACTATGCTGAGCATTATATCAATTACTTCTGATGAGACAGAAACAAAAATGCACATGGAGGCTAAAAGTGAAAGGAAGTATATCCTCCAAAGGATGAGGTTACAAGGACTGAGTGTATGAAATAGCACTGCAGAAAATCCTTCAGTGAGGAAGATAGAGAAACAGCTAGAAAATTGTCGAGAAATAGTCATTTGTATCAGAAAAGATATCAGGCTCAAGGAAAACATCATGTCTCGCAATCTGGAATAACAATCAAAAAACAATTCTGAATGGATCTTCATAATTAATTGATGTTGGACTACAGAAAAAGAATCAAGGAGAATAGTTTTCTCTCGTTGTTTGGAACAAACCCAGTGCATCCAAAATGAATAGCATTAGCAGATATTAGAAATGACCTGTTGCAAAAACAAGCACTCACAATTTAAAGATTGCAGTTTCGGAATAAACCTATCAGCTAAGTCAATAGCATTAGCAATCCCTGTAAACATGAAGCAAAGAGGTTAAAACCAACTCACAAGATGAAAACTAAACAATGTGAACCTTACATACCTAGCAAAATACACTTGGAGAATGGCATAGTTGTTAGAATGAAAAGATCATGAAGCACAGCTCGGTCTTTAGTAATCAAATAATCCAACTCATCAGCTATAACTAATCTGTTGACCATTTTCAAAGTAAATAAGAGAGCGGTGATAAATTATCATATATAAGAAACAATAGAATTGAGAAACTAGAAAGCCTATCCAACTCAAGCACACTAAACATTTACAACACAAAGAAATAAAGCTGTGTAAACATGGGAACTCAATAGTGACTCGAGGGACAAGGACTCTGGTATATGATACTTACATCATCTTCACGCCAGGTGGCTGCTTCTGAGAATAGAGGCTGTGCAGAAGCTGCAAAGATGATGTAGAACGATTATGTTTCTTCTGGGGATGATTTTGTCCAAGAATCTGTAAAAACTGTATGTTAAAATATTCAGTCTTCTTGGTTTGAAATCATATAAATGCATAGCCTTGCTTACCTTGCTGAAAATTTCGCTCGTGTTTGTAAGAGAAGTGCAATTGATAGATAATATATCTGGAGGCAGTATACCATCCTGATCCTCAGCGAAAAGAAAAAACGAATTTGTGACTATTAGCCAAAAGATAGAAATAGAAAATAGAATAAAACAAGGAAGAACAATCTTAGGATAGTAGAAGAAACACATCATTGATTATTTAGCCATGAATAAGAAAAAAATAATCTCCTATGGGTCAATGGAACATCCTATGTACTTGATCACAAGTTCATTCCTTAATCAAGATACAAAGGAAAAGCTGATTGGAGTTCCCATTTATGAAGGAGCAAATGCCGGAATTGGAAAAAATTGTTTCAAGGAAAATGGACAAATTGGTTTCAATAACCCAACTAGCTGAATGGAAGCTACCAGCTGAAATCCTCATATACATTTTATATATGAATAACAAAATTTGGCAATACAAAAGTACGAGCAAATATCTCACTCATCAACTATATCATTTCATTTAGGCAACCACAATCCTACTGTGTCAATTGTATCATTTTCTAAAACTCTCCCAACCATTGAAACATTAATTATTGCATATAATGCTTTTTCATATATAGCTAAATTCTCATTAAATACCAATCTGGAAATTGACAGTCTGCATTCAAACTCACTTGGCAGCCCAAACTTCAGTACAACATTAAATTGATCACAAAAGTGAAAAGTAGAACTTCAGTAAACCATTAGATTGACAGCAAAGAGAAAATATAGGACACTTATAAACAACAAATATCATCTTACTCTAATGTGATATGGGACTTAAGTGTAAACAAATTCAGATGCGCCAAGGATGAGTACCTCATTTGCCCAATTGACAAGATTCTCTTTCACTTTTTCCATTGACAATGACTTTCCAGTCCCTGGACATCCGCAGATATACAAACTCCCAGCCTTCTCTTGCTTGACGCATTTCTTGCAGAAATCCAAGATCCTATTCTGCTCATCTTCACGGCACACCACATTCGTTGGGGCAGTCGATACATGTAATGCCTCCTTAACCGCTCTCAACTGCTGCACATCTACTAGCATGCAAATCACCATAAAAGAATTAACCAATGCCAAATAAATTAAACACAACGCATCAACTAGATCTAAACTGCATGTCGATACGCTGATAAAATGCCATCTTCTGATAATTAACACTTGCCTCTTGGGTCCCAAGTTGGTTTTTCCAAAAAATTCTCAGAAAATCTCTTTTCTAGTGGCGATCTAATCAAACTCATGGATTTCACGCATTTCTCAACTACCTGTTGTCATGGGCAAAAAAACATTGTAAATTACCTTAACTAAACTCTAATTCACAACTTAATACTCAACAGTGTTAACTTCCATATAATGTAAAAAATCAACTAACAGAACAGCACTCAAAATGCAAAATTGTTAGTTTAATAACCGAGTATAATATCGCAATTTACTCATCATCAAAAATTAAACAACAGTAACCCATTAGGGTACAAAATCATAAAAGTTAATAATCACTCCACTAAAAGTACATTAAAAGTTCAGAAAAACTAGCGAGCTCGATACAGTGACTGAGCTCACATTAACTTTCGGGGAACTATTAGGGCTGCCTTGGGTGCAAAATCGAGGAGATTTACGCATCGGCGATCCGATTAAAGCATTCGAATCCGATCTCAACCTGCTTTTTTTAGGAGTGACGGCGATTCCAATCTCAGCAGTCAGATCTGCCGCCAGAGATGAGCGGCGTCCAGTGACGGTCGGCATCTCTATATGGGATTGTACTGAGGAGCTATAGAAATGAATAAATTGAAGAACTTCAGAAGGCAGTTTGGGCTGAGAGTGAAGATGAGTAGTGTATATGTATATATATATAGTGTAGAATGCATGTGACGGCGGGAAATGAGTACAATGGCGGGAAAGCAGTAGAAGTGAAGGGCGCGTTGGTTGCGCGATTCAAGTCAACATAAAACTTTCCTCAAAATTACACTTTACGTCCTCATACATTACAAAGTGTGCATATACATCTCCGAGGTTTATGCACTCTCAAAGTTTAGTCCTTAAATTAGAAGAGCATATACTTTTTGGTCCTTTTTCGCTACTAAATTAAAAAACCTAACGGCTTGGCAAGATCTTTTTCTTTATAATTAAAAATTTATGCATTAAATATGGACATAAGTCATAACCAAAATACGCAACAAAGGTTGATACAATAAATAGAACAACACAAAATGAGGAATAGGATAAACGAGTTTTAGGCCCAATTAATACCAAAAAAAAAAAACACTACAATCCAAGTGTTGATATGGATATTGATAGTAAAAATCAGACTTTAGGTGAAAATACAGATCATTGAAAATGATGGAAAAACTAGATCGTTAACTCCATACATGACTTGAACAGACATAAAGCTCTTTTGGTAAAGAAAAAAACTACTCTAACTTCACCCGCGGTTCCTGACAAATAAAAATATTCAAAGTAGAAGAAACTTCATCCACCTCCGCAAGAGAAAAGATGTGGTTTTAACTTAAGTCCCAAAAATCGAATTTCTGCAAAAATAAAGCCTTAAAATAACAAGGATCAAATATTTTCATACAAACTCAACTTTCACACAATACAAACTACAGAAATAACAAACAAAGTTTGACCAACATAGCAACATAAATTAATATCAAACATATAGCAAGAACATAAGTAAATAAATACATAAAATACCATAAGCAAAGACGTCCAACCATGGTGGGTACAAAATCCGAGTCAAAGGTTGACTAAACCTTTAACGAAGCTTGTCTTGTATGTCATCCTAGGAAAGAGAGGCGAATGCCTTCCTGGAAGGTTGATGGATTGAGATGCAAGAAAATGTTGGGATCAAGCATCGGGACAGTGAATCTGGTGGTATTAGTGAGAGAGGTGATAGATTTGGCAAGTGGTAGTGTTCCCTTGTCGGATTCGCCGAAGATAATGTTGTAGAAGATCACTTCATTATTCCCTCGTCTTTATTTTTATTTTTGTTCATCTCCCTCGTCTCTTTAACTCATTTCATTAACATTCATAACAAGTAAAATGGAATTTTTTAAAATTGGATGAAATAGTGAAGCGGTGTTTAATATCCAAAATAAAAATTAATAAATTTATTTTTAAGGTAATCAAGATCTTATTTTAAATTCATAAAAAAAAATATATTATGATTCAAATAATTAATTTGATACTGAATGGATAGAAAAAAAATTAACAAATTGGTTTTAAGTTCACAAAAATTCGAAAATAAGATTTTTGAGATTTTTGTTGATAATTCAAAAAAAAACTATAAAAAGTAAATATAATAAGTTCATAATTCTTTAGGTGATTTTTTTCCCTTTTGTATATACCTAAAACTGAAAAACTTTAAGATGTTACTAAAAAATTGACCATTGACTTTATTAGAACAAAATGGTGGTTAAATCTTTTCTTTTTGGGATTGGAAAATAAAATAAATTTATGAATTTTTTAGATATAAAAATTTATTTATAAAGTTTTTAGAAACTCTTACTGTTTTGTTCTAATGGCCAATTGTCTAAAATAATCAATCACCCAAAAGTGCAAATGAATTACTCACTATGTAGTATTTTTTGCTATTTTATTTTAATGTTAAATTACTTTATTTGGAACGTTGTGAAATTAAAAAACAAATTGTTGATCAAACCCTTTGATAATGGAATATACCATCCAATTTCAAAAAAATATGTCAATTATTAAAAAAAAAGTATGGTTAGGGATGTTCATAAAATAAGTTATATAGATGATGGACTAAAATGGAACATTTGAGAGATGAAAAATAAAAATAATATAAAAAATAAAAATGGGGGACTAATAAAGTTATTTGGCCGCTGTCATTAGTTTTAATTTCACTTTGTTTTTCTCTTTTTCGTTGTTCTTATTATTTTTGTTTCTGTCATTTTCAGTATTTTCTTATTCTTTTTCCTTTTCTATTTATCTCTTTTTGTTATGTTTTTTCTTTTATTATCATTTTCCTTTATTGTCTATGACATGCAACCAAAATTGATAAATGTGGATTGGCAAAGAACTAAATTGAAATCACAAATCAGCTTTTCAAATCGAGTGGCTAAGGTTGTCGGATTTGTTTATTTAGTAGTTGAGTTGGTCAGTTAGCAATTTTGAATTATATTTCTTCATAATTATTTTTTTGGTAATTGCATCTCAATATATAATGATACGTAAAAAATATAAAATATTTTTCTTTTAGTTGCACTTTAAATAAATAATAATAAGAGAAAAATAGAAATGATGAAGACAGATAGCAAGAAAAAACCCACTCTCACTATGAGAAAGATTTAAAGAGGTGATATACTAAGGAATTCCTCCCTAGAGAAATAGGCCAAGCTACTAGGTTAGGCCCCTATGAGTCGAGTTGTGGTTGCTCTTGGCTGAAAGGTCGAGGGTTGCGAACACCCTAACTTTGTAGAGGGCCCAATTTAAAAAATTGTGTTGGGAAAAAGGTATCAAGCCATTAGGAAATTTCTTTACATATGGAAAGAGCTGATTTTCAGGATTAGAATCCAAATGTGGTTGAGTTGTGACGTGGTCGTACTTGAATCTTCTCGAATCTTCAATAGATATTTTTTTGAGATTATTTTTTTTAAGATTTTTTTTTTTTTGAGATTATTTTTTTTAGGTAGGGTTAATACAAATAAATGATTAGGAGTATTAAGGATTAACTTGGGTATACTCTCCAACGTTAAGTCAATAATAGAGCGAAAGAAATTAAATATCCAAATATAAAAGACGTAACTCAAAGTATTTATAGTTAATATCGAAGGGTATAATCTCGTATGGTATGGTGTATGGACCATTAGAGTTTTGTTATGGATTATGGTCCATTGTTAAGTTTATATCATCTTTAGTGGACTGTTTGGACTTAATTTTCTCCTATTGAGCTTGTAGCAGTTTTAAGGTCCATCAAATTGGATTAGGAAACAAAATTTGAATAGGTGCAAAAGTCAACTAATAACCTTAATTCAAGATATGTTCTCCATTATTTTCCAGTAGATATTGTGTATTCTCAGGCAATAAAAATCTAATTTGTAACTTAAGTATTAAAGAAATTTTGGAATATTTCAGCACTCGTAACATTGTTTTGCATTGAAGGAATTGTGAGTAAGTGTGTGGAATTTGTCCTAATTTTTTTTTTAAATACGTAATTGACTATCCCACGCCTTCAATATATAAAAGGAAATATTTAGTTGAAAAATGGACTATTTCTATGTCTTCAATTATTAAAAATTAATAAAAATAAATTATTAAAACACTTCGAACAAGCCCACGCCTTCTAAAACTGAATACGTGGCTTTCAGTCGCACCTTCAACACAATAACTAAAAATATTTAATTGAGGACTTGGTTGGATTTTCAATATAGACCTGATCATGGTTCATGAATCACCAGGTTCGATTAATGAACTGGCGGTCCAAAGGTCGGGAAATCTCGACCCTTAACCTTAACTGGCAGAAGGGTCAGGAAATCCTAACCCTTAACCTTAATCGTCATTTGTCGATTAAGGGCCAATTCATGAATTGTCGGTTCCAGGCTCGATTAATTGTCAGTTCATGAACTGACCCTTAATCGTTTTTTAATTTAAAGTTAAATTTGAGAAAAAAATATTGCCAACTAAAATTTAATTATATAAATTTTAAAAAATAAAAAAAGCTTGAATTTAAATTTAAGTTGTCTACATATTCTCAAGAGTATAGAGGAATCAAAACTCACGTAGTTCTCTTACCTTTTTTTACCTTTCTTACCTTAGGGAGTCGCGTCACTCAATCATTCCTACCTATTTTCATCATCGTGTTTGTTCATTCTGTGTCTAAATTATCTTGCTCGTCCTCTGAATTTTACATATCTTGTATTCGTTTTTCGGCCTTTATCTAATCATTGAGAAATTTTTTGGACTCAAGGGCTGGTTAAGAGTTGGAACTGCATACCTATAGTCAATAGATTTTTGAATTGTTGACCATGGGCCGAGTCCATTTCTGACCCAGCCCGTGGTCACCTCTACTTCAACACAATAAAACTGCAAGCTTTCAGTAACACCATCAAGTTATAAACATAATATTTCTAAATAACATAGACTGAGTCCATGATTTGTTTTTTCTTTTTAAGCAAAATTTACTTTCTCTATTATATTGGTTCTAGTTCTAATTTTCTTTGATTAGATGAAAATAGTAGTCTAAAGAAAAATGAAAAGAGAGAGAGAGAGAGCAAAAATCCAGAATAGGTACTTTGCTATAAAAATCAACTTTTTTGTTTTATTTAAATACAACAACTCTAGCTATCCTCAATGACTCGGTGGAAGTATTAGCATCAATCTTTCATTATGATATAATATTTTAATATAAAAATCTATTCAAATGTGATATGGTTCCTTTTAGTAGTACTCCTACTGAGTTTTGATTATTGAGTGGATCACTGTATGCATTATAAAAAATTATAAGGGGTGCCATGTTGACCTGGCGAAAACCCTCCGACGCTCAAGTTAGTTCCAGAACAAGTAGATGTAAGCTAAAATCTTGAGGGTACATCAATGCATAATTAATTGTGTATCTTTTAATAATGAAGGCTATGAATATTTATAATGTTGATATGAGGGTTGTCATGGGTTTGGACCATTATGTCTCTATAGGTTTAGCCGAAGCATTATAACCCAACTTTGTGTATTTAATTTGTGGATCCCATGAACTTGATTTATTGGGTCTTGTATTTGTTCTGACCCATAATTTGAACGGACCTCTTGAACTTAGCTTATTGGGCCTATTTTAGGCTCATGACCCATCATAAGTCCCCCACTCTCGGGCAAACCTCGTGTAGGAAAGGTTGGTCAAGAATAAAGAGTTTTGGATTACGTCACCTCTTGGGGTGAGTAACTTGGAGTTGCATTCTATATTTTTGGAGTTAGCCCATTTCAATTTTTATATAGGGAATTGACTATATTATGTTGCCATTGATTAATATCTCATTTGCTACGTTAGTCAGGGGTCTTGCTGGTCCTCAAGGACTCGACCTGGGCTCGCGCCCTCTAGGTGGACGCTGGAAGGTCGAGCCACTATGGGCTCGACCTGCTTTCTTCTTGACGGACGAGTGATGTTGTCTCTCTCCCAGTAACTTTTATCATTTTATCTAGTCATTCAAATACCTTCATAGTTTGTCTCTTTTGTATGGTAGTTATCTCGTCCCCAAATACTTAGTGGGTCTTTCACTGGAGATCATTCAGGCCATTGCTAGTTTACCTGGGGTTGATAGAGAGTCTTAAAAAAGCAAAGAGTCTTCTAATTTTGGTGATGGAGATAGCTCATCAGGGTCTAGTGAGTCATTCACCTTAGGCGAGGGGTGCATTATCAAAAGTATTAGTTAAATCTGACTCTATTTTGTGGAGTCGAGCTCAGGCTTTCTTAAACTCCCAGTAAGGGGAGCGCTCTGCCTAGCAGAACTGAGGCAAGCATGGGCAATGCTACACTACCTTAGTGTTGGCGGTGTTAGTCTTGTTGGTCCTATTAGTTAGTGTTTTTGTTATTTTCACTTCTTACTTGTATCTAATGCTTTTATTTTTATTTGCAGCTGAATAATTTAACTTTGATATTTTTTATTTGCCCAACTTCTCGAAGTCCAACTCTTCGTGCCCTTCTAGTGGAAAGAGCATGCCGCCCATTCAGGATGGCAGAAGTGGTGCTGATGTAGGTCAGAGTAGGGGTAGCGGTAGGCTTTCTTTCTCCCCCCTCCCCCTCGAAGGGTCGACGAGCGAAGGTCATTGTCGCGTGATGTATATAGTGATGCGAGAGGATAGCCTGTTGAGGTGCCTCCACAAGTAGCTCCGAAAAGGCCTCATAACGTTTCTCTTACTTTTGGTCCCCTTCATGGTGTGGGCAAGGGTTACTTCACCTACGGGGTGAATCAGGTTGAAGAAGTTGAGTCTCTTTTAGGATGTTGAGGATCATGTAATGGGTTGAAAGACTCGTAGTAGTGTAAAAATATAATGTCACTCGCCTTAAGGCGAAGCCTAAATACGTTATTATGGAGGTTTTTTAAGGGGACTTGGCCCGAGTAAGTTATACCTCACATTCTTGTGCATAGTCCATTTACTTAGTTTTTTTAATCGGATTGATGCTTTGGTTTGTATAACCATTAGTCGATTTTATTGGTAAACTTAGTCACTTAACTATTCTGAATTAGATTACTTTGCACGAGACTTGAGCTCGCTTGTTAATTTTGTGTATGCTTGTTTTTGCTTATGTCGAGGTTGTACCACCTACTCTTTTTTGTTGCTTTATTTAATATTTGTTGCTTTACAATGCTCATGATAGAGGAAGTCGGTATGAATTCTCATATTAGCAAGCAAGTAGGGATCCTCAAGTGTGAAAGCCAGAATGAATTCTCGAGTAGGGGAGCCAGTATGGCTCCTCGAGGGTGGAGGTTGGTAGGACCTCTCAAGTAGGTGAGTCGATATGGCTTATTGAGTGGGAAGGTCGATAAGACCTCTAAGGTAGGGGAGCCAGTATAAGTCCTCCTAGATGAAGGTTAATATGACCTCTCAAGTATTGAAGCCAATAGGATTCCTCAATGGTAGAGGTCAGTAAGACCTCTCAAGTGTGGGAGCCGGTATGAGTTATTGAGTGCGTTGCCTCGAGGAAATTCATCTTGATTGCCCGAGGCTAAGCGTATGTTAACCTCAAGGGGCATCCGGATATCCTAAGATATATTTTGCCTTTGACCTAGAGAGAAGTTGAGTTATGGGACTTTGGGGTTGCAACATTACTAAAATTTTGTTAAGTGTAAGTATGACGCATGTAAGCATAAGTATTAAAACGTAAAGAAATTTATTTCATTGATGTAGATATGAGTTTACAAACTAAGTAAATTGTTGCCTCTTGGGGCATGACAACATAAATCTGAACAAACTTCTCAATGAGAAAATAATTAAAAATGCTAGCCCTATAAATGAGTAATATAAAAGATAATCTAATTTGTGGCCCTCATGGGCATAACTCGATGAAAATAAACCAAGTGTTTCTATGCTTGTACTACTTGTAAACTCCGGCTATAAGGCTTCAGGTAATGATTCTATCACTAATGCTGTTGAAAAGTTGTTGTGTCGCGCCCTCTCTTGCCTCTACTAGGATGCTCCCGAGATGAGTTATACGGTCTTGGGGCCTCGGGGTTGGAGTAACGATGGTTGTCTTTAGTTTTATCAATGTACGCTATTAGATGGCGATTCTGAAGGAGCCCTTTGACCTCATTCCTCAAGTGGTGACACTCTTTTGTTGTGTGCCCATAGTCCTAGTGGAAGTAACAGTATTTATCAAATTTCATCCGCTTGGAATTCTCTCTCATTGGTTGGGGTTGTTGAACTAACCCCTACTGCTCGATAACCACCAATATTTCTAACAGCCTAGCATTGAGGGGGGTGAAATGTTTATAACCAGATAAGGGTGTATTTTATCTCTCTTCTTTCTTTCTCCCCTCAACTCTATCTTCTTTCTTCTACTTTCTCTTTCCTGGAGCACTCAATCCTGATGTCTTTTCTATCCAGATATAATTCTCTTCTTGAGTTAAAAGCTCTTCGAAGTTAGTGAGGGGCCTCCCTGTAATGGACTCCTTGAACCTTCCATGATACAGATTCTCTGCTGCATAATTCCAGCCAGTAGCTCGTGATCTACATGGGGGACCTTATGAACTACTTCCACAAAACATTATACATATTCACGGAGTGACTCCCCATCCCTTTGGGTGACATTGAATAGGGATACTACAGTCTTTGGGTACTTGCGATTGATGGAGAATTGGTTCAAGAACCTTTGAGTCAATCTCTCAAAACTGGTGATGCTACCAGCAGGTAATTGGTTGAACCATGTGAAGGCGCGCTTGGAGAGAGTAGTATGGAAAACTTGTATTAGGCAGCATCACTCAAATCGTATAAGTCTACTTAGGTGTAAAACTTATCGAGCTGCTCTTGTAGATCACCAGTTCCATCGGACTTGGTGAGGTTGGCTATCTTGACTCTGGCTGGTAGGGACTTGGCCAAGATAGCGGGGAGAACGAGCTTCGCTTGGGGGGTGGTATCACCAATGGCGGAAATATTCCTTATGATCGCGCGAGCCCACTATGCGAGTAGGTGCCACGGTATGCGTTATCTTTATCTTCCTTATTACTTTATACGATCTTTATGTGGGGATGTGTATCGACCTCTTTGTGCCTTGTCACTTCTCGCCACTACTTAGTTCTCTCAAGAGCTGAAGCATTTCGGCTTCCATGGAGTGATTGATGGGGCTCTTATCTATGTTGGTTAACAGTGTTGCGCCCTGCCCCCTCATGTCTTTGATCGGTCCTTTTAGGAGCTCCAATTGGACCTTGACATTTGGGAGGTGAGTGAGGGGGCTCCTCTCTATGCTGGTTAACAACAAACTGTGCAACTGCTTCAGTCGCTGTATGGGTTGTCTCCTCTTCAATCATGATTCTCAATGCTTCTTAGGTCATGTGTAGTATCGGCTCCCTCTGATAAAGGGAAGACGGATCTCTTGGGTTAGTTGGAGGTAGATACTGATTGTCTCCAGTGCATGGGATGCCTCCAGTAGGGGGTTGTCTCCATTGCCATAAGCGTCCCTGGTACGGGGGTTGCATTGGGTGCTTGTTGCTCTCACGACTCTGGATTTTGACCGCATTCTCAATAATCAGGCAGTGGGTTCCCACAGGCGGCAGTGTGTTCCCACAGGCGGCAGTGTGTTCCCACAGGCGGTGCAAAAATGATATGGTATCACTCCTTTTAGTAGTACTCCTGCTGAGTTTGGATTGTTAAGTGGGTCATTGTCTGTATCCCAAAAAAGTCGTATGGGCTGCTGGGTTGACCTACGAATACCTTCCGATGTTCAAGTCAATTCCAGAATAAGTTGATATAAGCCAGAAATGCTGAGAGCATACCAATGCGTAATTATTGTATATCTTTTAAAAATGAATATTGTGGATATTTATAGTATTGATATGAGGGTTTTCGTGGGTTTTGGGCCTTAGGCCTCCGTGGGCTTAGGCGGAGTATATAGCCCAACTTTGTGTATTAACTTGTGAACCCCATGAACTTGACCTATTGGATCTTATATTTGTTCTGGCCGATAATTCGAATAAATCTCTTGAACTTGGCTTATTGAGCCTATTTTGGGCTCATGACCTATCAAACTGTAAGATCAAAATTAAATAATATAAATAGCATATTAAGATAGTTAAAAATCAATGCTATATTACTTCAATAGAATTATAAGAATATAATTAATAACTTACATGAATAAAACACGACCTATACACTATGTTATTGTGATATTTAAATGATTATGATATAATTTTTTGAAATAACAAAAAGTAACTTCTTCATTTAAAATTTATCCTATATCACCAATATAAATATGTGGTCATTTTAACCTAGCATAAAATTCGTTAAGTAGTTTCTTTATCTACCAATTTTCTTGAAGATCTTTTAATCAAGTGCACTGTAATTTCAATCTTTATAATTTTCAATTTAACTAAGTATTAGTTTATCAATTGAGAGGAAAAAAAGGGGAAAACAATAAAATTAGGACAACAAATTCAATTTATTACAATCAGGTGGTTCTATCACTAGAGTAAATTAGCAGCAAACTCTAATGCTTTATATGTTAAAAGTGTTTGGCTAAACTTATTTAAATGATGTTATAAGTTATAACTATGTTATTGTGATATTTAAATGATGTTATAACTTATAGTGGCGAGCGTGAGCGGATTTGGGGATTTGAAGAAAAATAAAGATGTCTTGTCAAAGACTCAGCAAAGTGTTCACTTTTTTTTTGCCAGGTTTCATTCGATTTGTTGTGAATTAGATAATGGAAAAACCAGCAAGCTATGGATTGAAAGCTTACCTTATTATTATGCAAAGGAGAAAAGATTTTTTTACTTTTATAGATATTGAGGTTGAGTCAGGGGGTGGAGAGCTTGAAGAGCGAAACGAGTTGCGCTAGCCTATTCATTTTTTAGCAGCAAGCTACGGTCTAATGACCTCATAACCTAGGTTGAGGCAAAAACTCCAAAACTAGGGTTTTAAACCTTTCTCTAATAATAAGGTAAGCTTTCAAGCCCCTTTACTTTCTAGTAAAGGGCATAGTGAACTGTAATTGTGAAAAGATTGGAAGATCTGGTCAGAGAATATGATATCCCTGTAGATTCATTCCCATGGTTCGATCATTCCCAGTAAAATGCAGCGTGTTTAAATTTTGATCTCTTTTATGTGAGAAAAGGGGACCACCCTCTAAGCCTAAGTATTCCTCAATGACCGATAGCATACAAGTACCATGAGGGAAAGGTGAAAAGAACCCTATTTAGGGAGTGCAATAGAAAATCTAAGATTCGATGCGAACAATCAGTCGAATGAGTGGAGCTTAGAGCCTTTACTTTCTATTAGATTAGTAAAGCGTACTCACTCTAACAACGTATCTTTTGCATGATAGGTCGGCAAGAAAATAGGAACAACGGCTTAAACCATTAGATGTAGGCGCTTTCTAGAGGTGGAATCTTTTAGTTCTTCAATATTTGACCCAAAACTAATCGATCTAGCCATGAGCATGTTGAAGAGAGCTCTAACAGGCCTTGGAGGACCGAACCCACGTATGTAGCAAAATACGGGGATGACTTATGGCTAGGGGTGAAAGGCCAACCAAGATCGGATATAGCTAGTTTTCCACGAAATCTATTTCAGTATAGCGTATAATGTCGATGGCCCGTGGTAGAGCACTCAATGGGCTAGGGTGGCCCCATTTTGCCTTACCAACCCCAAGGAAACTCTAAATAAAAGCCTAGATCGTTTGTACAGACAGACTTTTTGGGTGTTAAGATCCAAAGTTGAGAGGGAAACAACCCAGATCGTACGCTAAGGTCCCTAAGCAATCACTTAGTGAAAAAGAAAGTGATCGAGCAATGATAACTAAGAGGTGGGCTTGGAAGCAGCCATCATTTGAAGAAAGCGTAATAGCTCACTAGTCTAGCTCCATGGTACCGAAAATATATCAAGGCTCAAGTGATTCACCAAAGTGACGAGACCTTGAAAATTGCTTTTTCAAGTGTCAGTAGCGAAACATTCTATCAATCAAGAAAGTTTTTTGGTGACAAGACCTGGAGATATGAGAAGTGAGAATGCTAACATGAGTAACGTGAAATCTTGTGAAAAACACGATCGCCTGCCAGTGGAAGGTTTTCTGCATTTAGTCAATCTACGTAGAGTGAATCAGTCCCTGAGGAACCCCAAAAGGGCTACCGTCCGATGGGTATACGAAAGTGATGAAGTTGCTTTGACTACAGAACCATTCCTATCTCTTAGAGCGAGTTGGATGATCGACCGGGCTGCCCTCTCTTCCTCTCACTCTCATTTCCCGAATATGAACCTTGAGTCATCAAAGCCTATCTGACTCGGCCTGGCCTGGTTGTCCTACGTGACTGGCCCTTCAAAAGGCAAAACTCTCGTCATAGTTTGGCGACCTATCTTTAGTAGGGGCCTTTAGTCTTTTGATTAGAGTAGGGGTCGCGAGAGAGCAAAGTGTACCGCCCTGCCATAGTCATGAGTCTATTTATATTTGCAACTCTTGTCATAGTCAACAAGGTTGAAACTTCCAGGAAAAAACTTCGAATTGGGAGGGCGATCCTGCCGGTGAACTAACCGTACCCCAAACTGATACAAGTGAACAAATAGAGTATACTAGGGCACTTGAGAGAACCATATCGAAGGAACTCGGTAAAATAATCCCATAACTTTGGGAGAAAGGGGTGCTCTTCTATTTTTTGATTAGAAAAATGGCACATACCAAGGGGTAGCGACTATTTATTAAAAATACAGGACTCTGCTAAGTGGTAACACGATGTATCTGGAAGGTCGGAGTGAGAAGTGTTAGTTGCTTTGAATGGAAACCCAGTAAATGGTGGCAGTAACTCTAACTGTCTTAAGGTAGCGAAATTCCTTATTGCATAGTAGCGACCTACACGAATGGTGTAACAACTGCCCCGCTGTCTCCGACATGGACCCGATGAAATTAAATTCTCCGTGAAGATGTTGAGTACTAATAACTAAACGATAAGACCCCGTGCACCTTAACTATAGCTCTGCGGTAACAACCTTGATCGAATGTGTAGGATAGGTGGGAGGTGGTGACACACAACGACCAATCCTGAAAGACCACTCTTTCATCTAAGGATGCCTAACTACCACACCAATCATTCGGGAGGAGGTGGGACACTACGAGGTGGGTAGTTTATCTGGGGCGGATGCCTCCTAAAGAGTAACGGAGGTGTGCGAAGGTAGGCTCAACCTAAGATTCTACTCATGAGCATAATGGTATAAGCCTGCCTGACTGTGAGACCAACTAGTCGAACAGAGACAAAAGTCAACCATAGTGATCTGGGAGTCCCATGTGGAAGGGCTCTAGCTCAACAGATCAAAGGTACGCTGGGGATTATAAGCTGATGACTCCCAATAGCTCTTATCGATGGAGTCGTTTGGCACCTCGATGTCAACTCATCACATCTTGGGGTTGAAGAAGGTCCCTAGGGTTTAGTTGTTCGCTGATTTAAGTGGTACATGAGTTGGGTTTAGAACATCGTGAGATAGTTCAATTCATATCTACCATTGGTGTTAAAGAGAGAACTGTGATGAGCCAACCCTAGTAGGAGAGGATTGGGTTGGGCTAACCTATAGTCTATCAGTTGTTAAGTTGGTGTGGAAGAACTGTTGCGCAACAGAAAATCCTTCTCTATATAAGTTCTCAGATGAAGTTTTTGAACAGAACTTCGATAGGTGAGAGGTGTAAGCACCGTGAGGTGTGAAGCGATCTCGTACTAAACAAAATGACTTTTAACTCTTATGGGGTCTTGAAGACTGAATGTAACTGCCAACCCAGTTAAAAAGCTAAAATGAAAAATGTTTACTTTTTCTAATAATAAGGTAAGCTTCATAGCCCCAACCGGGGTCCTTAGACCGCAACTTACTAAGCACTGGTTCTATCCCACCGGCCAAGCAACTAAGGTGGGAATAGTGAAAGAAAGAGAAAGAGAAGAAGCGGGGTAAAGAAATTGGTCAACTAATCAGGCTCATGACCTGAAGATTGTAGGTTCGAATCCTGCCCCTGCCTTGTGATGTTGTTGAAACCATCGTTGTAGTTGTTGGGCTTTAGAATTCTTAGCAGACAAGCCTATACGTGAAGTTGACTAGGAATTTCATAGTTGTTGAGAAAAAAGATCGTATCACATCAGTCTATCTTCTGGCATGAGAAGTTGTATCGAGAAAGTCCCGCTCAAAGAGCTTAGCCAAGAGTGGATCTGGCCTGATGGCGATCCCACAAAGCCAGTCAACAGGAGCTAAGATACAGCTATGCTTGTCTAAAAAAAATGAAAAGAAAGTAAAAATTCAATGAAGACAGAGATAGAGATATAGAAAGTGTGTCGCGAGTGACGAGTGATCAGTGTCGTAGAGATACAACTATTTACTCAAAGGCTACAACTAGTAAGCAGGTAACTACTATTCTGAGACATTCGGTCCAGTTATCAAGATGGCCACATAGGATATAAAACACATTGCCCTGAGGTCTTCTATTGGTATATACTCAACCAGGATGATGCCTTTTCATCTAAAGAATGCCGATACAACTTACCAGCGAGCATAATATCTTCAAAGAACTTCTTCTTCACGAGGTTGAGTGCTATGTACATGACCTCGTTCTACAACTTAAGTAAGGTTGGACATATCTAGTTGCGGTTTATCATGCTAGGATGCAAAAAAGGCTGTGAAGACAGCTTAATGGTTATATTAGGCATAAGGAAAACCCAACGACGTAGTATGAGGGCGTAGTATAGTTGAAATAGGGGTAGGAAGATTTTCCAATCGGTTCATCATCTACAACAAAATTAATATAAGATGTGAGACTCGAAAGCTTAGATGGATAGACTAGCTGGCTTATGAAGAAGGATTTACCTAGCTCAGGAAAATGAAGAGGACAAGTAGTTTTAGCTAGGCCATCAGTTCCTAGTTCGGTTGATGCCGTAGGAAAAGAATAAACAAAAGCTACAACCACTAAAAAAGAAGATGTTGACTTTAGCTCAACTTTGACATTTTCGGCTAAGGAAAGTAAAGAAAAAAAAATGGTAAGCCGGAGCTAAAGCTCTCCTACGCAACATTTCCCCTCCTCACTATGGAATGTAACATCTAAGGAACGATGCCCTACTTTTGTTGTTTCCCTCTCCCTGACTTAGGGCTTACAACTGGCCTAGTAGTTTCTTTTCTCTAGATAGAGTACCAATCGGGTCTATCTTATACACCAGGGGATATCTTAACTAGGTCGACTTCTATTGTTGGCTTGATTTCTACCATTCTGAAAGCTTACTAGCTAGGCCGACTTTTTTAACTACTTTTTTTCCTTGCCTGACTTTACCTGACCCTGATGGCATTCCTGGCTTGGAACCAGGGTGGCTTGCTTACCGTACTTGACTAAATTACTTGCATGGGCAGACATCCCCTAGAGTCACTCCCCCGTCTGAGGAAGCTTCTTACCCAACTTATTTCAATAACTTGGCTTCACACTTAGCTAGCTATTCTACCTACTTGACAGAAAATGGCCATCAAAGGGAGTAAGGAAGGGCTTCAACTAATTAGAACTCATACCAGAAAAGAAACGGTTAGAGCAACAAGTAGCCTAGCTGCCTATTTTGAATCTGAATCCCTTATTCCTATGACTATAGCCCTTTTTATAGTTGGGATCCAGCCGTTAACTAACCTTCCTTACTCTCATCTTCATCCCCGACTCTATAGTAGTTCATCTTCCAAACCTGAACCCACTGAAAGTCAAGAAAGAATCCCACTGCAACTATTCATCTAAGCATTTATTCCGCTAGTATGCCCTTTAGTGAAAGCAGAACCAACGCTTAAGAAAGAGTAGGAGAAATTGGCACGTCTTTCACTTGGCTAAAAAACTATGCCCTCTCGAAAGAAAATGACATGTTTTTCTCCAATAGCTGAAATAGCTGCGATTTTTCCTAGTCCAACAATAAGGCATTCTTCAATATTTCAACATAAGACATTCCCCGCTCTGTCTTCTCTAAGAGTTAGCGAAGTAATTGTGACTCTACCTATTGAATTACTTCTTCTCAGCTCACTTCACTACCTTTAGTGGAATAAAAACCTTTCTCAAATCAAGATCAAGCGGACAACTTGCCAAAAATTGTATTTATTACCCCGGGCTTAGGTACGAAAGAAAGTAGATGTGGTTGGTGTTAAGGGACAACGGGCCTAGTTTAATGCAATCTTACATTTTGAAAGTGAGAATTTTCTACTCAACATAGATAGCGCAGTTCCAGTAGAGGCCTAATCAAATCGAGAGTCTGGACTTATGCCCAGACCAGTTTTAGTTATATGCCCTACTCTTAAAGCCTTTGCAACATTTTAAATCGATACCTTTTAACTGACTTCTATACCACCATCTTCTTTATCTGCACCGGAGAACAGGTATCTATGAAGGAAAACCTAAAGGCCCTTGCTGGGCTACTTTGCTATTCAAAGGGATAGAAATAAGAAAATGTTGGAATAGATGGCTTTCTTCTTGCCTCTAACGCCTTTAGCACAATAGTAGAAATTGTCTAATCTAAAGGTCCACCTGCTTTGAATCTGTTGGAGTAAGGGCAATAAGTCTTGGTGGGTAGGGTATTCTAAAGACATTTATTTCATCCTCGCTTGATTTAGAGAAAATAACTATTAGTTCTTACGAACTGCCTTTTCCATCTCTAAAGTAAAGGTAGTTGATCCGAGTGGAGGTTGTCTCCACTGTTCTTCCTCGCTCAGTCAGTCATGTCGGGACTAGGAAAGCTTAATGGCATTGTTATAGGGTAAAGTTATCCAGATTCAAAGGAAAGATAATAGTAGAAGAGATCGATCCCACTAGCTTGGCAGTAGAACTTATTTTAGAAGCTGGTAGAGAGTAGAGAATAGAATAGGCTATGATGCCAGAAATGGGAAGAGGGTTTTCACTCTTGAGAGATCCTTTGAAGACGACCAGGGGGATAGAAGCCCACAGAGTGGTAGGCTAAGCCGGAAAGAAAAAGAGTTGAGTTAGATCCGATGTTATTGATTCTGTTGGAGAAAGATCCACATGAGCGAGAATTGCTTTTGTTTTTTTAAATAAAATAAGCTTTTGCTCCTTTCAGTCGAGTCACTTCATCCCTTTTAGGTGCAGATGAATATGTTGTTTAGCTTAGGACTAGGGCTTGTGATCCTTTTTTTAATGGTAGAACAAAAATAACACATGAGCTCTCCTAGCCTAAGTAAGCTGTGAAGTCGTAGACCATTGCTTTAAAGACGGGATGGAATCTTTCTCTTTCTGATCTTAAGCTGTGAACTCATGGTCAAATGGCTTCCGAAGTGGGTTTTCCCTTCTCTATGGTAGCATGGTCTTCTCAAACCTCTTGGTGGAGTAAACCTTTTGAAGAAAAGTATAGTGTAGATCCTGAGTCTCCACAACCCGTCTACCTACCTAAAAGTTTTCTTAATAGGCTGCACCGAAAAGAGAGGATCAAAATTAAGAGACAGCTCTAACTGAAGAAAGAGGGTCGACTAAAAGAAGAGCTTTAACTGAAGCTACTAACCAAGCTACTAACAGATTAAACTAGTAAGAGCCATTACCCTAACTACTATGACTAAGGAACAGATAGAGCTACTACCGAAGGGAAAGTTTCTTTCTGAAGGTAGTTGTCTCTTCTTTCTTTAGGAAGTTTCCTTGAGAAAGGAACTAAGAGTGAGCCAAAAAGAGGATATCGATCAAATTAGTGGTCCACCTCTAGAAATATGTGATTGATTGTAAAAAGATTCTAGCATAGCGTGATCGTGAGACCATATACATAAAGGAAGAGGCCGATATCAACTCATTTATATGTATGAAGTATAATTATTCCATTTCGCGTATATAGAACAATAGAAAAAAAAGAAAAAAGACAAAGAACAAAGAAAGACCTAGGGAATAATTCCTTAGTGATCCGATGAATCAAAAAAATAATCTAGTCTAGACATATCGAATATGAAAGACCTTGATCGATAGTCCGAGGGGCATAGCAGAGAGATTGCCACTAGACTATAAGGGTAAGGTACCAAACACAAGTAGCTTTACTGACTAATGGAAGTTTTCCACTCAATTGACCAATGTATGAAGATTTTATTCAAGACAACCAACGAGAGAGAGTTAGGGTAGCAGCGGAGTTGGAAAGCTCAATGAGTTTTCACTCTATTTACAAATACAAGTGGAGGGGATAAGCGCTTACCTTTCCTTTTTCGATAGGTAGAAAGAAGACCAACCCAACCTTAAGCCTAACCTGAGGGAATAAGCCAAGGCAAGTGCCATAGATTTAGCAAAGTTTCAAGTAGAGTAGAAAAATGGAGGAAGCTCAAGGCGATAAGCATAGTGGAAATTCATCTTGAATCTGTTCACATGAATTGCTCAAGGTTGGAGGAAAAAACACCACTATTGAATTGAATCTTCTGTTATTGAGGAATGGTAGATAGGAAAGATCCCAGACCTAGGGCGAGAAATACTTTTGTTTAATGACATTGATCCATTTAAGATGAAGAAGTTGTTCACTCTCATTGAAGTTGTCGGCATTACCTTAGCTATTGAATCAGTTTGTGCTATTGACTCTGTCGTTGTAATAAGCACTGTTTTCAAGTTGGAAGACATAACCCGTCTTTGATTGCCTACCTTGTTAGGAGTTTGAGTTCATCCCGGATTAGGGAAGTGAAGGCACTTACGCATCCGAATTCCATTCTTTTTAAGCTCACACCGGGAGAAAGGTTGCTTGTTTTTGGTTAGTTGTTCCCAAGGAGTCTTACAGAAGATGTGGCACAATTTGTTTTGTTAGAAAAGTCCCTATTTCATTCAGTTAGTGTTTATAATAGGGCATGCAAATTCAGTTTCCGTACCCCTTACCTTAGTTAAGAAAAAAAAAGTCATGATGATCAATAGTAGTGTCTAAGAAGAAGGGTTGGCATACTTATACATAAACCCACCACTCAGCTAGTCTTTTTGACCTCTTCAACGTATTTAAGTATCATTCTTCTCTTCCGCTTTTATAGCTGATTGAAGCAGGGATAGCCTCCATGTAACTAACACGGCTGTCTTGAGCAAAACGAACTCAGCCCTACTTAGCCCCCTACCTAATGCGGAGCAGAACCGCTTACCCTATCCTGTGGTCTTGAGGTAAGGAGCCGATTAGCTTTCTTTGGGAAGTGCAGAGAGCTTTGAGCAAGACTGTTGCTACAAATGCTTAATGTCGAGTATGCCCCAACAATAGTGCCCTCTTAATAAGCAGCTTGCGGTGCTTCCCACTATGATTGATTGATGTATTTCCTTCTTCAGTTTGTTTTCTCTCTAGGGTGCTTTCCAATGGTGATTGGTTAGAAAAGAAATCGGTAAACCCTTGCCTCACTATAAATATCAAACTTAAAATAGTGAAAGAACTTCTTTTGCACTTTACCTCTGCCCTAGATTACCGAATATCCTCTCTCATTTATGTAACTTGACCCCCAAAAATATCCCAAAACATGAACTGCCATAATCTACTAGTGATCCTGTAACTACTGTTGATACTTGTGAGTTAGCCAGCCTTCAAAGGAAAGAGGTACATAACGCACTGGAACTTGAAAACTTATTTTTTCCATAAGCAATAGGACTACTCAATGTTGCATTCAAATATAGGAAAGAACCGGTCTCTTTCTAAATATACTTAGGTCTGCTCCCCAAGAGGAAGGCTCTGAAAGAGAGTTCGACCTTTCTATTTATGATTTAAAGCGCCATAAGTGAGTCAATGGGTCAATAGCCCTAGCCCTTCTGTCTTAATTGACCGTGTCCTGACTCTGTCGCTCTTTTCCTATGGTAAGTAAGTCACTCTTTCCTTTCTTAGTCAAAGGCAGCAGCAGAGGTCAATAGGCAGCAATAAGTCAATCTATGTGCCATCTATCTTTTTTCCCCTATCTCTTGTAATCACTCTTCTGTCAACTGGAAAGTCTCTCAATCGCAAGTTGTTAGTTGTCTGTTCAACTCTATCGATCTCCCCTGTTGCAACTAGTATTGGTATTCCTGCCTGGTCAATAGGTCAATCCATCGGTCTAGGGATAGGTTGGCAAGCAGTTAATTTATATCTGGAATTAGCTCAAGCGAAGGGGAACTGACTTCTCATTCTCTCTAACTCCCTTGAGATAGGATTGGCGGTATGAAGAAAGAGTTGGACGTAGATTATTAGTATCCTGCCCCTAGAACTTACGAAAGAGCCTTTCTTTTTTAGGAATAAGAAAATTATTACCTTAAGAACAAGACTTTCAAAAGATCTCAAATAGAAAAGTAGTCCTTGAATAAATGAGCCATATATCCCTCTACTTCTCTAGAAGTAGTTAATTTTCTTTATCTTTTAAGGGAGTTCAATTCCCATAGGTCGAGGATCAAGAGGTGAGGGAATCCCTGACTGTGAACGAAAGCTTGAAGGTGAAAGAAAGTCAGAGAGGTTCGGATTTAAGCAGAAGTGATTATAGTCAAAATAACAATTATGACTCGTCCTCAAGAGGTTTTTCTTCTTGGGCGTAGTTCAGCTTATTAGCTAGAAGGATAAGGGAGTATGCTTAGTTAACGAAGAAATTATTTTGCAATAACAGAGAATAACAAGAAAATGTGTTAAGAAAAGCAAGGGTTCGGAACAAAAGAATAGAGAAAGCTCTGATCGGAGAAGACTGATCACTTTCAATAAGATATTGAGCCCATAATCCCTTGATTAAGATATTCGTGAAAACTAAAAGAAATTCACATATAGTTGAAAATCTCTACAGAAGACATGGAATAGCCCAACAAGTAGAAAGCACTAATGGGTCACTGAAAGCGCTTAGGAAGGACATATTTACTCTTTTTCTGCTAATCCAATTTTGATTCAAATACAAGCAATGATTTCTTGTTTTCACTTTCATTTCAAATTCAAGAATAAATTAAAAAAATCCTAAGTTGGAATTTAACGTACGAGATGATTAATAAATGTATGTCAGGTCTCTCTAATTCACAGTAGATGTGTATGCTTCCTTAAGGCGAGAGCATTTGCTTCTCAGACATGGGTGCTTATAGGACTTCTGCTTTGCCAACTACAGGATTGAGATCTCGTTTTGTGTCTATTGATATCTCTTTAGAATAAGAATTTGATTTGAAAATAGAGCCTTGTTTGAAAAAGACACCTCTTGTTAGCTGGTAGGCCCAAACCTTCCCTCAGCTTGAAAACAACCTTTTGGGTGGAGAATTTTCTACTTATGAATTGCTCCGATCCATCACCAGAGTCAATTCGCACACAAAATTTCAAGTATAAAAGGTGTTGCTTCATACACCTTTTTCCGTTAATGAAAGCCCCTATTTGAGTAGTCTTATAGCATAGGTTTGACCGGAAGCTCGGTTCCCACCATTTTTTCTAAAGACAACCTCGCTCCTAGTAAAAGATCAAATGCCAGGTATGAAGTAACTTCACGATCTAATGAATTCCCTCAAATTGGATAACACAAGGTGAACTAGAATAGGCTGATTGATCCAGGTAGCGACAGGCTCCAATCGAAAGGAACCGCACATATGCTAGAAAGACATATAGGCAAGCCTTTCTTTATGATCATATGGATCGCTTTTCGTGACTTTTCTTTCCATAGGCATACACTATAGTCTAACCTACTTTTGTCTTTGGAATCTTACTTTCGATTTAGTTGGTGCAGACGCTGAAGGATCAACTGACATTAGATAGGAAAAGGGTTTCGATCAAAGCTCTCAAACCTGTTCTGAAGTCAATTTAGGAATTAATTTTTAATCCAGTTGGTGTTCCAACATCCCAAATCAAGATAGCTCTAAACTCAGGGCTGCCTACCTCTCTAGTTACAGAGAGATGAGAGGTTTAGTCTTTCCCCTAGCAACAAGTTCAATTTAGAATCGAATTCCTTCCTTACTGCAGTAGCCATAGTAGTAGCAGTACGAATAGTCGCCAAATAGACTGAATTAATCTTAATGCCATAGTCAGATTACCTTTCTCACATTTCCTTTATCTCTTAACTGCTAACAACAAGCATTCCTGGAATAAGTAATCTACCAAAGAAGAGAAAAAAGAAGTTGATCGTTATCTTTATGAGTTCGTGATGAGACAGAGATCTCAATCAAGGGCTCTGAAAGCAACTCTTAAACCCCATGAAAGGTAACTCAATAGGTAGAGGCTATAGAACCTTTAGGCTAAGCCAATTTGACTTTATTTGTCTGCTTTGGTTTACCTTCTTTCAGTGGTCACTTTTGTGGCTAGCTTGTTATCTTGGTCAAAAGTCTTTCTTTAGTGGCCATGGCTAAGCCAAATCACCCGATAGAGTGAAAATTCGATGACTTTTTCTTTAAATAGAACAAACTCAGAACCGTTGATTGGTGCATGGGTTGACTTTCTTTAAATGAGTTAGCAGGGCTGTAAACTTCCTTCGGATTCAAAGTAGTAGTAGGAGGGCATCTGTAAGCCATTCTAAGAGTAAGGGGCCTAGCGAGCCAAAACGTCTCTGGGTTGACAGTTAACTGGTTGTTCATTTCCCAAAACCACTAGGCATAGAATGTGCTCTTAGCCTTTCCTTCATCTAGTAAGATGAGATCCGACTCGAGGTAGGGCTTTTTCATAAGATTGATTTGCTTTTAAATTCAAGCAAGAATGAAAGTCGATTCAATATTCCCCTAAAGGGCAACTAGTCTGCACAGATAGTATATTAAATAACCTTCGGCAGCACCTTCCTAACATAATAAGAACCATTTGAATCATGACAACACAATACTTATCATCCATTAGGAAAGATCTTCGAATTAAACTACTAAGTGTTTATTTGGTAAAGGCGAAAACCCCTACCCTAAGAGGATAGCCATGTTCATATACAATTCTCAATGATGAAATGACAACCAGATGGCCAAACTTTAGCATTCTCCGCATTTCAAGTTCTCGGAAACCAACTCCTTTAATGAATTAGGTATGGGGGGTAAAAACAATAAGAATGGGGTTGGGTGCTTCCAGCTTAATGCTTGTTGTTGGGGGCAAGGGATGAATAGTTTAACTTTAAACCTTCCATCATTTGGGTCACCCGTCATGATGCTTACTCCTTCTCGTGACCTAACCTTACTCTTTCACTGTTCTAAAAGAGACGATCTTTGAGTAATGAATATATAGATGTGGACATGTCACGGAGTCGGGTAGATCCTCCTGGTCATTTTGGTAGATACGGTGGTGGGGTTAGAAGATTTTAACTTTTTCTTTTATAGACTTTGCTCAATCAAAACATGGTCAACCATGTTGATAAGATCTAGATGAATTAGCCAGATAGACGGGCACCCAAGGGAATGATTAGAGCTGATCGACAGAATTATTTGAAAGTAAAAAGAAAAAAAAACAAGAAAACTCGAGTCCCTACGATGCTACCTCCTTATTCCCCTCTTCCACTCAGAGAGGTGACATCTGAGACAAGTGCAGAACATAATCTTGCCTTTATTATTGATCCTGATATACATATTGGCAGTTTAGTTCCTCTAGCATCTAATTGTGGGCATCTTTCAACGAGTCCCCTACTCATACACTAACAAGGGAAGTTGTCCTTCAAAGAGCCAAGCCAAATAGCATATTCTTGCAAATAACAACCAAGCATTCATAGATCTGACATTGGCATAGGATTTAGTTTTAGAGCAATTCCATAGCTACCTTTTCACCTTGTGGACAATTCTGGCCATAAAGACTAGTCTGCTGCCACTGGATAAGAATGAACCCATGTCAACAGTAGTAAGGAATAGACTCAGTCATTTACCCTAAAAATAGATTTGAATAATAGTAGGAGGAGTAGGAGACTTGTTACATTAGATAGATAGAGATAATCCTATCTTCTTGAAGAAGCCAATAAGATCCAATCGTTTGTACACTTTTCTGCACTTTGACGGCCTTAGGCTGAAGGAAGAGACTAAAGTCAATAATTCATCAAGAAATGTTGAGAGTTTTCTTTTAAAGCTTTGACTTTGAATTCAAGAATTCGATTACTTTACTTAAAGTTGATGGCAGATGGACCTCATTCTTTCAACCTATTTGTGCAAACAACCTATTTATTCCCTTTCTTTTAGGAAAGACCTAGAAAGATCACTCCTAAAAGTAGCCTTTCTCAACTATACGATAGCACTGCTGCCACTTCTGAAGCTAGGGACTTCTTTTTGTTGATACTTTTATTGTAGAGAAATAATAGGGGCGAAGTGATTGAATTAGCTTCAATCAAGATTTTCTCACCTTCTTCTTGACTCGTATCTTATACTACGAGGAGCCCCAAATTGTTTGAATGAGTTGGCGAGTGGAAGAAACAAAAGCAAAATGAGTTAGATAGACACCAACCACTATATTATATACGGCATGCTCAGATCATTCTATATCAAAGCCAGAAATCAATCAACCAAGCAAGCTAAGATGAATTAGAGAAGTTCCTGGCCTCGAAAAAGAACTGAAAAGATTGGATGATCTGTCTCAGCTCGAAGAAATATACAACATTCTATCTAGTCGTGATCCCCTGAGCTTCTTTCTGAAAGTCTATGGTTTTCTCTATGTCCATGTATAAGCTGCATCTCATTGAATGTTAATGGAGGAACGATCCTTTTCTGACTTTAAAACCGAGATGACATCCTACTCATAGTCAAAGCATTGATGATCCTTTCTTATTCTTTATGATCTTGTAAGAACCTTGATTCATTTAACTAAAATAGAAGCTATGGGCCCGAGGGTACGAGGTGAAGGGGGCTCTATTCATGAACAAATGCATTAATATGGAGGGTTGGTCGAGAATAGAGAGTGTTGGAGCACGTCGCCTCTTAGGGTGAGTAGCTTGGAGTTGTAGTATTCTATGTTTTTGGAGTTAGCCTATTTCAATTTTTATATAGGAAATTAATTGTTTTATGTTCAAATTTAGGTATAAATTTGCCATTGATTAATATCTCATTCGCTAAGTTAGTAAAGGGCCTTGTTGGTCCTCAAGGCCTCTAGGTCGAGCCACTATTGGCTTGACATGCTTTCTTCTTAAGGGACATGCAATGTTGTCTCTCTTCTAGTGGCTTTTATCGCTTTCTCTAGTCATTCGAATACCTTCATAGTTTGTCTCTTCCATATGGTAGTTATCTCGACCCCAAATACTTAGTGGGTCTTTCACTGGAGATCATTCAAGCTATTTTTTGTTTACCCGGGGTTGATATGGAGTCTTAAGAAAGTAAAGAGTCCTCTAATTCGGGTGATAGAGATAGCTCCTCAGGGTCTAGTGAGTCCTTCACCTTAGGCGATGGGCGTATTATCAAAAGTATTAGTTGAATTTGACTCCATTTTGTGGAGTCGAGCTCAGGCTTTCTTAAACTCCCAGTGGGGGGAGTGCTCTGCCTAGCAGAACTGAGGTAAGCATGGGTGGTACTACACTACCTTAGTGTTGGCGGTGTTAGTCTTGTTGGTCCTATTAGTTAGTATTTTTGTTGCTTTCACTTCTTACTTGCATCTAATGCTTTTATTTTTGTTTGTAACTGAACAATTTAACTTTGCTATTTCTTATTTACATAACTTCTCGGACTCCAACTCTTCGTACCCTTCCAATGGAAAGAGCATGTTGTTTCTTTGGGATGGTAGAAGTGGTGCTGATGTAGGTCAGAGTAGGGATGGCGGTAGGCTTTCTTTCTTTTCCCCAAAGGGTCGACGAGTGAAGATCATTGTTGCATGATGTGTATGGTGATGCGGGAGGATAGCCTGTTGAGGTGCCCCCACAGGTAGCTCTCAAAAGGCCTCATAATGTTTCTCTTACTTTTGCTCCCCATCATGGTATGGGGAAGGGTTACTTCACCTACGGGGTGAATCAGGTTGAAGAAGTGGAGTCCTTTTTAGGATGTTGAGGATCATGCAATAGGATGAAGGACTCATAGTGGTGTAAAAATATGATGTCACTCGCCTTAAGACGAAGCCTAATTGCGTTATTGTGGAGGTCATTATGGGGGACTTGGCCCGAGTAAGTTGTACCTCTCATTCTTGTGCTTAGTCCATTTACTTAATTTTTTTCATCGGGTTGATACTTTGGTTTGTATAACCATTAGTCAATTTTGTTAGTAAACTTAGTCACTTAGCTATTCTGAATTAGATTACTTTGCACGAGACTTGAGCTCGCTTGTTAATTTTGTGTATGCTTGTTTTTGCCTATGTCGAGGTTGTACCACCTAGTCTTTTTTGTCGCTTTATTCAATGTTTGTTGATTTACACTACTAATAATAGAGGTTCTCATATTAGCAAGCCAGTAGGGATCCTCGAGTGTGAAGGTCGGAATGAATTTTTGAGTAGGGGAGCCGGTATGGCTTATCGAGGGTGGAGGTTGGTAGGACCTCTCAAGTAGGTGAGTCAATATGGCTCATTGAGTGTGAAGGTCGGTAAGACGTCTAATGCAGGGAGCCAATATAAGTCCTCAAGGATGGAGGTTGATAGGACCTCTCAAGTGTTGAAGCCAATAGGGTTTCTCAAGGGTAGATGTCAGTAAGACCTCTCAAGTATGGGAGCCGGTAAGGCTCCTCAAGCATAGAGGTCAATAATACCTCTCAAGTGTAGGAGCCGGTATGAGTTATTGAGTGCGTCACCTCGAGGGAATTCATCTTGATTGCCCGAGGCTAAGCGTATGCTAACCTCAAGAGGCATCCGGATATCCCAAGATATATTTTGCCTTTAACCTGGAGAGAAGTTGAGTTGTGGCACTTCGGGGTCTCAGCATTGCTAAAATTTTGTTAAGTGTAAGTATAACGCATGTAAGCAGAAGTATTAAAACATAAAGAAATTTATTTCATTGATGTAGATATGAGTTTGTAAACTAAGTAAATTGTTGCCTCTTGGGGCATGACAACATAAATCTGAACAAACTTCTCAATGAGCAAATAATTAAAAATACTAGCCTTGTAAAGGAGTAATATAAAAGATAAACTAATTTGTGGCCCTCATGGGCATAACTCGATGAAAATAAACTAAGTGTTTCTATGCTTGTACTACTTGTAAACTCCACCTATGAGTCTTCAGGTAATGATTCATATCACTCTTGTTGTTGAAAAGTTGTCACGTTGTGCCCTCTCTTGCCTCCACTAGGATGCTTCCGAGATGAGTTGTACAGTCTTGGGGTGTCATGGTTGGACTAACGATGGTTGTCATGAGTTTTATCAATGTACTCTATCAAATAGCCATTCTGAATGAGTCGTTTGACCTCATTCCTCAAGTAGTGGCACTCTTTTGTTGTGTGTCCATAGTCCTAGTGGAAGTAATAGTATTTATCAGATTTTATCCGCTTGGAATTCTTTCTCATTAGCTGGGGTGGTTGAACTAACCCCTACTGCTCGACAACCACCAATATTTCTGACAGCATAGCATTGAGGGGAGGGGATGAAATGAGTATAGCTAGATGAGGGTGTATTTTGTCTCTCTTCTTTCTTTCTCCCCTCAACTCTGTTTTCTTTCTTTTACTTCCTCTTTCCAAGAGCACTTAATCCTGTTGTCTTTTCTATCCGGATGTAATTCTCTGGTTGAGTTAAATGCTCTTTGAAGTTAGTGAGGGGCTTCCCTATAATGGACTCCTTGAATCTTCCATGATGGAGGTTCTACTGCATAATTCCAGCCAGTAGCTCGTGATCCACATGGGGGACTTCATGAACTACTTCCATAAAACGTTATACGTATTCACAGAGTGGCTCCCTATCCCTGTGGGTGACTTTTAATAGGAATACTATTGTCTTCGGGTACTTGCGATTGATGGAGAATTGGTGCAAGAACCCTTGAGTTAATCTCTCAAAGCTAGTGATGCTACCAGCAGGTAATTGGTTGAACCATGTGAATGCGCGCTTAGAGATAGTAGTATGGAAAACTTGTATTAGGCAGCGTCACTCAAATCGTATAAGTCTACTTAGGTGTAAAACTTAATGAGTTGCTCTTGTGGATCACCAGTTCTATCGGACTTGGTGAGGTTGGCTATCTTTACTCTGGCCGGGACTTGGCTAAGATAGCGGGAAGAATGAGCTTCGCTTAGGGGGTGGTACCGCCAATGGGGGCAATCTACCTTTCGATCACGCGAGCCCACTGGGCGAGTAGGTGCTATGGCATTCATTATCTTCATCTTCCCTTGTTGCTTTGTACAATCTCTAGGTGGGGACGCGTGACTACTAGCGTCCTTGTGGGTATCAATTTCTCTACACCTTGTCGCTTCTCGCTTTTACTTAGTTCTCTCGAGAGTTGAAGCATTTCGGCTTCCGTGGAGTGATTGAGAGGGCTCTTATCTATGTTGGTTAGCAATGTTACGCTCTACCACCTCATGTCTTTGCTCGGTTCTCTCAAGAGCTCGAACTGGACCTCGATATTTGGGAGGCAAGTGAGGGGGCTCCTCTCTATGCTAGTTAACAACAAACTGTGCAACTGCTTTAGTCGTTGTGTGGGTTGTCTTCTCTTCAATCATGATCTTCAATGCTTCTTAGGTCATGTGTAGTACCGGCTCCCTTTAATAAGGGGCAGACGGATCTCTTAGGTTAATTGGAGGTGGATACTGGTCGTCTCTAGTGCAGGGGACGCCTCCAGTAGGGGGTCGTCTCCATTGCCACAAGCGTCCTTGGTAATGGGGTTGCATTGGGTGCTTGCTGCTCTCACAACTCTTGATTTTGACTGCAATCTCAATGACCAGGTAGTGGGTTCCCACAGACGGTACAAAAATAATGTGGTATCACTTCTTTTAGTAGTACTCCTGTTGAGCTCGAATTGTTGAGTATGTCATTGTGTGCATCACAAAAAAGTCGTATGGGGTGCTGGATTGACCCGACGAATACCCTCCGACACTCAAATCAGTTCCAGAATAAGTAGATGTAAGTTAGAAATACTAAGAGCATACCAATGCGTAATTATTGCGTATCTTTTTAAAATGAAGGTTGTGGATATTTATAGTGTTGATATGAGGGTTTTCGTGGGTTTTGGCCCTTAGGCCTTCGTAGGCTTAGTCAAAGCATATATCTCAACTTTGTGTATTAACTTGTGAACATGAACTTTGCCTATTGGATCTTGTATTTGTTCTGGCCGATAATTCGAATAAATCTCTTGAACTTAGCTTATTAAGCCTATTTTGAGCTCATGATCCATCAAACTGTAAGATCAAAATTAAATAATATAAATAGCATGTTAAGATAGTTGAAAATCAATGTTATATTACTTCAATAGAATTATAAGAATATAATTAATACCTTACGTGAATAAAACACGACCTATACACTATGTTATTGTGATATTTAAATGATTATGATAGAATTTTTTGAAATAACAAAAAGTAACTTCTTCGTTTAATATTTATCACATACCCGATATCACCAATATAAATATGTGGTCATTATAACCTGATATAAAATTCATTAAGTAGTTTTTTTATCTATTATTGAAATATTTAAGTAAAATAAGATTATAAAACTTTTAAAATATTAATAATGATAATTTTATAATTAAAATTATCAAAATTAAAGGAATTTGTTAAAATAATATCTTATTTTGAGAATAAGTTGGGGTGAAAATATTTTTTTTAAGAGTTTATAAACTCTCAAACAACTTTTTTTTTAATCTTATAAGCTATTTAAAAAAAATTACCAAATACATTTTGACAGCTTATAAGGAGTTTATAAGATATTTTGAAAAGTTTATGACCAAACACTCTCTTAATAATATTCTAAAATTCGGAATCATGCTTGTTTGACCTGTTTTTAAAGAAAATGTTCATTATATTTTCTCTTTTTCCCACAAAAAATAATATATCAAACCTTTAATTTCAATTTTCAACACTATACATAACTCTAATTTGAAAGTTATAAATCACTGTTCTCATCATTTAAATTCAAATTACGGTATCCATCACTATCAATTATAATATACACAAAATTCTAAAAATAAAATTATAAAACAAACAAACAGCCATAATTTTTCTTTTTTCACGTACTTTTATATTTATAATTTTCATAATAACTATTCAATCAAATATATTCTTATTTTCAAATATAATAAAATATTATTTTTATTCATTCATCCAAAAGTAATTTCACTTCTCACATGAAAATCATTACAAAGCTATATTTTTAATAAATTGTTGTAAATAAAATTTCTCATTAAAAACATAACCATACAAGGCCATAGGTTCTATGGTTACGACTACTATTTTTCTTTTATTCTTTTTGCTTAGTATTTTTTTTTCCCACTTTTTCATTGAGTGAATCAATATCATACTAGGATATTGAATATGGACATGGAAACTTAGTTTAACGAGGGCCTTAATTGATTATTTCAATTTTCTTTTTATGTTTTTGGATTTGTTTTATTTATAGTTGAAGCTGATATGTAACATTTGAGAAAAAGTAAATTTAGCAATTAATACGCATTCATTTTTTATTTTTTATTTTTGACAATTTGCATGAAAATTGTACAAAAAACAATGTGCAACTTATGGGGAAAAACTAAATTGAAATGCAAATGATTAAGGAGAATGAGAGCTTACCCTGAAATAGAGAAATATAGAATGCACGTCATCCAGCCTAATATTTTTTATAATCAGTTATAAAATTAATTTTATTATTAATTAGCGGTTCAGTTAGTTAGATTGGTTCAATCGTCAATCCAATCAATCTAAAAAAAATTAATATAATTTTTTTATTATATTGTATAAAATATTAATAATGACTAATTGTTATGTAATTCATTTTAAATATAAAAAAAATAAATAACTATCTTAAAAAAAAACTAACCAAACACAAAATTTAAATAACTACATAAATATAAAAAAATATCAATTTTAAACTTTTTAAAAAATAAAAAATAAATAAATAAATAAATAAATAAATAAAAATTGATCAAATTGGTTTAACCGATTTTGGCCGGTTTGATCAGTTAAATTAAAAATTCAGTTTTTTATGCTTAATCGAATCGGACCGACTTTCGATTTTCGATTGATTCGACCAATTTGATTCGATTTTCAAAACATTGGTTCAATCTTATCTAGGAGCAACAATATAACAATGAATATGTTAATTAAAATAAATGTAATTTTCAAATTTAAATTTTTATGCACTATACCTTCAATAAAATCGAACTCATTTTGGAGACTATGACTGAGTTTGATGAGTTTGAAATTGACTTAGTTTAATTTAATTGTTCACATTCAACCCTATAATTTAATATAGTTCAGCTAAAAGAATCAACTAAGAACCAATCAATTTGATATTTATTCTTTAATTGCTATAATTATTTTTCTGTTATAAATAGAAATATTATTTTTGAGCAAAATTTGAGAGATTTATCATATTTTTAAAGTGAAATTCTTTTATGTTCCTTCTCTTTCATTCTTGAATTCTCACAAGAAAAGGTTTTAAAATAATTAATATTTTTTAACATTAGTAATTGAGTTGTGACCAAGTTGAGGTCCAACATTACGAGTTATTGATTCAAATTAAAATGCTACTAGAAGTATGGATGTTAATATATTTTAATAATAATTAATTATTAATTAGATATTTGATGATTATGTACGTAAACGAATCGAATCGAGTTAAATACATCGTTCAAATTTATTTGAATTTTTATATAGTTTCAAAAATTTTATTTGATATTTGTTTGATTGTTAATCGAATTGTTTATAAAAGAATTTCAATCGAATCGAATATAAATCGAACTCACATATTTTAATATTATTTTTACTAATTGAGTCGATTTCGAGTCGAATTTCAATTTTTAGCAAACGAAAAAATATGTTCAAATTTGATTTATTATATTCAACAAATCGAATTCAAACAAATTTTTAGTAATTAATCTCGAATTTATTATTGAATAATTTATTATGAAATGTATACATAAAAAATAAGTAATTAAAAAAATCATTGAATTAAAAATATGAGATTTAAAAAAATAAATAAATAAATAAAACTAGCAGTTTAAGCATGCATTCCTTCTACGGGAGAAGGTAGAGAGCTAAGGTACAATCACTCCATTAGAGTACAATCTGAAAAGCTATAAATATGTGCTGCGCACGATTTTCAAACGCCGAAATGCAGGGGAAGTTGAAGATGGAGGCACAACCAAATCCTCGAAAACTGCGTGTATTTTGCGGTGATTTTCTCAACTCCACGCGGCTGCCATTTTTATCTTCTGTCGTTGTGTATGGCAATGCTTATATATTCTTGTGTACGCTTCACTGCAAATGTGTGCGCAGAAAAGGAAAAAAAATAATGGGCATTTAAACGCCTAGTGCAATAAATATACCTATAATATATCTATATCTATATATATATATATATTTTTTTCTTTACTGTAGTTACATGCTATATGGGGCTGAAAGGTTTAGAGGATTCTGGGGTGGTTGTAAGATTGGAGTTTAACTTGATAGTAAAAGAATTATAAAGTTCATTGTGTACTGTATTTGGCTATGTTGCCAAGTTGGAGGAGGATTAAAGTTCAGAAGCTGAAATGAGATGAAAGGGGTTCTTTCGAAACTACAACTCCATATTAAATTGTGGGGAATGGAAGGGAAAAATGAGAAACTTGTTTTGTGGTGGGACAATTATACGAAGTAAGAATGATGTACTTTTTTCATAGGTAATTTCTGTTGGAGACCAAGTATGATGATATGAAAGCCAACTAATGCTGATTTGGAGTGACATTGCAATTAATGATAGAAAAATTTTAAAAGAAAAAATAAAAAGAATTAATTAAGGCGTTGTAGGATCAAAATCCACATTGATGAGATATTGCGGATAGAAGTAGATGGATTTTTACATTGTAGATTTTCCTCTTATTTATGCTGGTATAGTCATTTTCTTTGAGTTCTTTTTGCCTCTTTTGTGGCAAGGATTTTGTTAATATTATGGATAACTGAATGAAATGATTTGAGTGTCCTTTGAGAGAGAGGTCTTAGAAAAGCATGAAGAGAGATCTTTTTTGTTGTTTCTGAAAAAAATATTCAGGAAAATGGTGAAATCAGGGAAAAATAAGAAGTGGATGCACAAGATTTAATATACTTATTTTTTGTTTACACTGAGCATTAGTACCTATGATTATAATAATTGCAATAGGGTCACTAGGAACATTTATATGGATGTGCTTATTCTGTAAATCCAAACTTTAAAACAAACATCAAAAAAGAAAATTTTGGCAAGCATGTCACCAGGCAAAATGCTTCCATAAGGCTCACTTGGCTAGGTGAAGAAGAGGCCCAAAAACTGCTAATATGTCATGATCCATCTGAGATTGGAAGAGACCAATGTGTCGTAAGATTCCCGTCTCGTCAACTGGAAAGTTGGCAGTATAGTTTCGTTTTATTGAGCACATGGTGATGGATTTTTATTGAAGTTAGAATTTTTGTTACAAATGTGCTATTGCCCTGGTGAAAGAATCAGATAGCTGAATAGTTGTTTATAAATAGTGTTGAGGACTTCAAAAGTTTATTTGCTATTTGATGGGTGTTGGGCATTTCCAATTGAATTTTACTAATGAATTCACTGTTTTCCATATATTTCATGAATTGCTTGTGTGGACGTTATAGTATGTTGACTGGTAGAAACATTCTTGTTTCTATAGGAATTTACTATGGATATTCCTTGTCCTCTGTATGTTTGACATGTTGGTGAAGATTGATAGGTAGGTAAAAGATTTGCACCTGGTGATAAACAAATAGGTACTAAATGGGTTTTGTTAAGTGCTAACACATATACTTATTTGTCTAAATTAGAAGTGGATTGAGTAGCTATGAATCATCTGTTATATAGTTGTCTGTTATTGAGAATGAAGCTATCTGGTAGTCAATACTTGGATTTGCCAAACGAATATCCATAAATGACCAGGACTGTTTACATGGAATTTGAACGTAAGTAATCTATAGGTGGCTCAGTTAGGGATATGCTGGACTCTAGGCATGCATTACAGAATGTTGAAAGTTTGCTTGACTTCTATAGCAACAGCCTCCATCAAGATAAAAGAAACTCAAGAAGAATTGAGGATTTAGAGAAGAAGGATTCTAAAATACTTTCTCCATCTCGCAAGTTACTCATTGAAATAATTAATCTCAATTGATTTACGCTATCATTCAAACTTAATTTTAAGTTGCTCAGTTTTCGGAGCGTTAGCTTAGCTATTGAGGTAAGTGACTAGATCATTTCTACTGTTTGTTTCTCTATTTTATAGGATGAGCAAGGATCATTTTTGAGTTCAAATGATACAAGTATTATTGACAAAATCAATTGTAAACATTGATTATAAATATTGTCTTAACATTTTCTTAGATTGATTGATTCTGAAAATTGTCATTGTGTTTGGGATTCTTTCATCCTGAGAATGGCCTCAGGTAGGTACAATGATTTGATATCGAAAGAAGTTATAGGGTATTGTTGATCAATGATTGACATTTTCTGGAAGTTCTATTGATTTGTTAATTGAACATTGTTTATTGGCCTTGGGACTAAACATAGATTATTGAGGCCGGGAATATATGTGACCATTGTTAAACATGTTGAGTAGTTTTTGTATACTGCAATGAGTTCCTTTTATTATTATCATTATATTAAATTGCACTTGACTGTTACTAAACATTTCATATTGATAATTCTGATGCTTGGTCTGACACTAGGTTGAGTATGGCTATTGGCTGAGCAGTTGTGCTAACCCTACTAACATTTTTCAGATATCAAAGACATTAGTGACTTTGTTTGAGCGGATGCTCGATGCTATGCTCAACTTGAAGGAGATTTATGTTGGATTTAGCTTGTGACTTGGATGTTATTTTTCCTTCCTATTGAGCTGTTATTGATTATAATTAATGTTTTTGAAGTAGTTGTACTCCCTGGATATTTGGTTGTGGTCTTCACTTATTTTAAACATGTAACTTGGATTATGTGCAGGGTGTTATTTGATTAGACAATCATGATTATGTATTCACTCTATTGGTTATGATTTGTGCATACTTCTCTTATTATGCATTGTCTATTTTATTAAATTTGGTGAAACAGAGGCTCAATGTGAAAATATATCTAATCAAACAGAATAGTACGTTCTTTTCAAGTTGCCTAGTACGTTTTTGAGTTATACTCTTGTTTGCGGCCACTGTGACATTCTATTTAGGGTGTGACAATATTGTTTGGCACAGTTACTTGAATGCTGTCATGTCTGACGCTTCTCTAACATCTTTTTTCTGGATATTGTTCGTTAGAGGATTGAATCTGCACACACCTTAAAGTTTGATTTGTGAGTTCCTTTTACTAAGCCACTTATGAAATAACAGAGTAGACAGGTGAATCACTGTATCTTAAGGTTTGCAACAGTTCTCAATGGATTGCCAGCTATCCACATCACCTCTTCCAGGGATCTGGGTCATCGAGACACTAGCACGGTCTAATCAAGTTGATGTATCTCTTGTACTTGGTAAATGGCAATGCCTTTTATTTTGTCAAGGGAAATGTTGTTAATGGTTTTGATTGTTCGCTGTTGAGATACTAAAGAGTTATATATTAATGGTACCACAGATTTGCTTGAGAAGTCCCCACAAATAGCTGATGATCTTGGTCGAAATGTGAGAGAACTAGTGTCCTTGAGAATCTTAGAGAGTTTTCTTGTTCAGGGTGCTCAATGCAATTCTGTATCTTCAGCTTCAAGTCCAAAAATCGCATTTGATCCATCTGAGAGCTGTGAAGATGTCCTTCAACAGATATTACTCGGGGTACTTATTGTGTGTAGTTTTAGAAATTTATGTTATTCGGCAAGCCAATCTGATGAAATTACGTCATCAGGGAAGTGCTAACCAGTATTGAAACTTAACATAAATATTGACAGACATCTGCATTAAATCTGAAAGATGCTGGACCAGAGATGTGGAAATGGGATGTTCGGCCCTTTATAGCACATAAAAGATCTAGCTTGGCTACACATGCTCTACAACAGGTTGAAATGTTCTCTTTGACCCTCATATACATTTAACAACAATATAAAGCAATTGTGGCTTTATTCTTGCATGTTCTAATTTTCCTCACTTTTCTTGTATAACAGCTGAAGGATGCAATTCTTACTGGAAGCCATCCTTTTCCTGCATCCTTGAAAGACCAATGTGGTTTGCCAGTTGGGAATCTACCTGAGCGTGGACAACAAGTGGATGATGATAAATGCAATGGCATTACGTCCGGACTTGAAGGAACTGATACAAATACTCACATTGGTGAGAGGAATGATCAGTTGATTTCTCCTGCCCTTGCAAATAGCAGTTACCTCTTGCACAGTGATTTGCCCAGTGCAAACTTTTTACTAGTTAAGAGGAAGATAAGTGCCACTACCGAAAATGGAGAAGGAAAGTCCTGTAAAGACCAGATCATATCAAAGAATGGTTGTAAAAACCATCTAAAATTTGTTAAGAAGTATAAGAATGACATCATCCGTAGCGAACGGGAGTTAGGTGGGAATTTAGTATCTTCAGGTGTAAATGGACAGTTAGCAAATCCATCTATGATAATTGCACAATATAGTGAAAGAGAAAGGTGCAGCGTGGAAAAAAATACTTGTGTTGGGGGCATTGGACTAAATGGACCTCCTGGGGATGATAATAATGAGTCTATTTTGTCGAAGGAGCTTGTTGGTCTTGATGAAGTTTTGCCTCGTGAAAAGCAGGTTCCTCATTGTGACACTGAACTGCCAAATGACAAATCTGATGAGGAACATGGGCAAGAAAATGAGATTGAACAAGCAAAAGGTGACAAGGAAGGTGTTCGTGACCTCAAATCTGCTGAAGACTTGGATAAATTTGAGCCATATATTCAAGTGAATGTCCCAAATGGTGAAGGGGAAGAAAATATCCACATCTCTGGTGACAGTCAGTGCACATACAGCCAAGATTCCTCGGCAACTAATTGGGGAGATCTAAATATGTTAGCCGATATATCTTCAAGAATTATTCAATCCAGTGAAATTCTAGGGTGCAGCTTGGGTAAAAGAACTTGTCCTGGGGACATGGGGCAAAATGGACTTCCTGGAGATTGGAATACTGAGTTTACTTCATCAAAAGGGTTTATAGGCCCTGACGAAGTTTTGCATCATGGAAAGGAGGTCTGTCATCATGACACTAAAGCGTCTAATGAAAATTTTGATGTGGAAGAGGGGCAAGAACATGACACTGAGAATGCAGGTGACAAGGAAGGTTTTCAAGAACTCAAAACAACTAATGAATACATGAATAGATTTGGGCAAAATGTTCGAAGAAATGTCCCAAATCTTGGTGACGCTGAAGACGATGTTGATATTTCCAGTGATAGTGATGGTTATCATGACGAGAGGACTGATATTACTTCAAAGAAGAATGCTTTTTTGAGCTCTCAATGCACATACAGCCAAGGTTCTGCGGCAACAATTGATTGGAGAGAGCTAAATGTTTGTGTGAAATGTAACAAAGGTGGAAAGTTATTGGTTTGTAGTACTAAGTCCTGCTTGTTAGTGATTCACGAGAGCTGTTTGGGTTCTGATGCGAGCTTTGGTACAGGGGGGAAATTTTACTGCCCATTTTGTGCATATTCTCAAGCAATCTCAAAGTACATGGACATCAAGAAAAGGTTCTCCTTGACAAGAAAGGATTTTGCAACCTTTGTTTGCTTGGGGACAAGAAAAGAATTAAAGAAACAGCCTTGCAGATTTTATAGGATAAAACATCATCATTTAGAACAGGATGATGGTTTGCATAAAAATAATGAACTGAATAACAAAGATTTTGCAAAAAATATCAATAATCATCAACGTAGGAGAAAATTGGAATACGAGCAAGCAGGTCCTTCAGTATTAAGCTTTGGTGATAACCCCCCTTTTGGAGAAAAAACTGTAGATCCAACCAATGGAACACATCACACTTTGAATGAAGATAAAAAAGAGAGGAAAAACATGCGGCACATGTCCCAATCTCCGAAAGTTCTTGGTCGACACCAGATGGCTGCACTGGCAATTCTTAAAATTCAGGGTGAAAATGCATCCTGCCAGGTTCCAGAGAAAAGAAATGGGAGTGAGGGCCATGCTGAAATCAGATCCAAGAAGGGAGTTTTATGTTCACCAGATACAGATTTACCTCGTGAATACAAATGTTCACCACATACTGAATCTGCTGATGCTCAAGAAATATCTGAAGAAAATGAGAATTCTGGTGCCTCTAAATACTTCATTAGAGGTCAAAAGCACAAAAGGCAATAGTAAGTTCTTTTTCTTCCTGAATGCAATAAGGATGTGCCGCCATTGCTTGCTTATTGGATTATTAGTCTCAAGGAGATGATTTATTAAGAGAAAGAATTTAGAAATACAATGATTATTAAAGGTTGAAACAATGGTTGGTTAACAACATTAATCATGATTAATCCATGTTGTTTTGTGCAATATTGTATTTGGATTCCACATCAGAAACACGAACTTTTAGCAAACAACAAATCCTCAGCATTTATTTAGGTTGCTATTTTGAATGACCACTCATGTATATGACTATTATTTGGTCTTCTTAAAAAAAAGGATAATAAGTGATAAAATGATTGAACGGGGGGGGGGGGGGTGGATGATTTTGGAAATCAAAACCCAAAGGTAAATCCCAGTTAGATGATGCCACCCTAATAACTCTACTCAAATAGTTTCTGAAATGTTCATTCATAAACTACGTTTCAACTTTCCACTTGGGAACATAACTGAAGTGGTAATGATGATCTTTATCTTCATCTGCAGCTCATATCCAGCAATTCCTCAATTGAGACGGAAAAGACTCCCGTGGACGACTGCAGAAGAAGAGACATTAAAGGTATAAATTATTCGTATAATTTCCCTCTACTACTTGCTAATTCCACATCTGAAGCCTCTGTTCTGAAAAAGTCAAATGCACTACTGAAAGAAAGGGATCTTTGTTTTAATGCTTGTATGAAGTTTCTTATCCTGCTATGCTTTATATTCCTAGTTGTTATATCCCTAGCCTCTATTAGACTAAACCTGGAGAAGGCTTATATAGATATATCGATCTGACACGTATGCCTTGTCCTTCAGCCAAAAATTATGTTGTATAATATAGAAATATCAACATTTTCTCAAGTAGCCTGAGGATTCTATCCTGTCAGGAATTCTAGGTTTCTTTTAAGTTATTCTAAGTAGCAAAGATTATTTGCTTCACTCCCAAGTTTCCTTCCTCTCAGCCTATAGAATGCACCCATTTCACCAAGTTATCCTTCGTGTCTTCAAACCATTTTGTCGAAACTTTTGCAGTAGCCCTGCTATTCTTCCTTTAGTCAAATGCTTAGTTTTGGTGATTAGAGGAGATAAAATAATTTCAACTTGAGAGGAGGAAAAGTAGGATACGACAAGCAATTCCATACTTAAAACTCTCTCTGTGCTAGTTGATTCTAGCTCTTTGTTGATTTTCTTTTTTTTTTGTAGGGTCAAAAAAAAAAAAATATCCAATGGAGGTTCTACATTTAAAGCTTTAGTTTGAGACAGTTTTTTGTGGACTTGTACTTCTCATGCTTGCTCAAGTATAATTTGCTGGTCTCTCTGTAACAGGAGGGAATGCGAAGATTTTGTAGTCCCCATGATAGATTTATTCCATGGAAGAAAATTCTGGAATTTGGTGCTGCTGTTTTCCAGGAAAGTCGTTCTACAATAGACCTCAAAGATAAATGGAGGAATCTTTGCAAAGCATCTCCAAAGTCCTAATGAAGTTTTACCCATATGATGAGTTTGTGCAGGTTTCATAATTTTTAGTTGGGCTCTGCTGATGAAACACTGTTGAAGACATTGATATTCATGTAGTCATGCTTACAAGTAATGATCACTTTGAGTTGTGGTCTATATTTTGAAGCTCAGTTACTGTTAGGCTTTGCTCTGGGTTTTTGTTGAGGCTCTAGGTTATTTTGTTTTGAAGCAGGCATCCACCCTGATTATTACTGGCAACCCACTTGGATTACCCTCACTGTGAGTAGATTTCTTTTTGGATTTAGTAACTCAAGTTATTTAGGTGTTTTGGGTAATTATTAACATGTGTTTTGTGGTTCACTTGGATTGGTGTGAGTTTGGGCTGTTTTTGCAGCTTCACATTTTGGTTATTTTTGTTTGGGTAATTATATGTACAATATTTTGAAATTTATTTTGAATCTATTCTTTTTTGCAAAATTTAAAAGATTTACATGATAAATTACAAGAAATTTAAGATATTTCTTAGCAACTTAGTGAACTTGTCTATGACAGATATTTTAAGTTTACATATGAATAATCTAAAATTACACGTGTATGCATATTTTACACAATGTAAAATAATGCATTTTGACTTAAATGTATACTATGTATTGTTGGTATTTCTCTGAAATGATACCTCACTTTAGCAAAAGAATATCTAAATTTTCTATTGAATCTTAAATTTTATACTAAAACGTTTAAATGTTGATGGGAATTTTTATAATTTATGATTAGCCCTCTTGAGAACACATAACAGTTTCTTCAACTTATGATACATCCACAGAAAATGAATTTGACATAGAATACTCTGCACCAAGAAATCTTGAATTTATGCTTCAAGAATCCTTTTCTAGTTCCTCAGACTCATGATTTGCCAACAGCCTTCTATTTATAGACTCCTGGAAAGGCCAGAACTTGACTCAAGCAGCAAATACGTCCTCGTAGATTTTATCATTTGAGCCCTTGCGGCCACTAGGTAGGAGTGGAGCAGGATTTCAGGATATGAGGATAAGATTTGATCATTAAAAATATAATATTAATTATTTTTCTACTTATAAAAATATTTTTTATTATGATTTTTTTATTAATTAGTTATTAAAAAATAAATATAATTATAAATAAAAATATGATATTTATACATAATTTTTTCATATCTATCATAATTGTATAAGTAATCGAATAAAAAAATGGCTTTTAAATGAAAATGAGAATCAGTTCTAATTCAATCCAAAATGATATAAAAACTAACTAATAAAGTTAGAAAATATGATTTGAATATTAAAGTAATTTTCACAATTTCATCACAATCTTATGAATCATTATTAAGTGTTCAATACTATCTTATTATTATGAAAAAAAAATATTTTTTAAATAAAATACAGTTTATATAAGTACCTGCACATTTATAAAAGATTATTTGAGGAAAACATTTCAACATAAAAAATAATTTTAATGTTCTAACTGTGATATTGTGAAATCATATTTCAAAATGTAATTGAATCAAACAAAACTGAAAAGTAAATGAAACGCAAAATATTAGATAAAGAAAAGTCAATAAAATAAATAAGTTATATAAATGTGAATGAAAAAATATTAGAGAAAAATAATAAATTAATGAAGTTCTTAATTAATTTTAGTGTGAAAGAGAACTATTGTTTAAATAAAAATAATTCTTAATGTTAATAAAAAAATTATAATAATGTGTCAAAATGGATTTTACAACCAAGGTTGCTTCCAAAAACTATTACAAATATATGAGAATTATTTCATAATCATTAACCAAATGAAATGTATTCTAAAAACACTACACTTATGATTTCTCACAACATAAAAATTAGAATAATCTCAAATATAAGTAAAGAAAGTACAATCAAATAAATTAAAAACTAATAAATAAGTATAAAAAATAACTATAATGAGTATTTTTTACTAATATAAACCATATTTGAAGAAATAAAATTATAATAAAATTTTAATAGTACAAATACCTTTTAAAATTTTATATTAATTATAATCAGCTAAAATTTCGAAAAGATGAAGTTTCAAATAATTTAGAATATTTTTAAATTTGCATATCCAAAATAAGATTATAAATATTTGAGGGAGGTGGCAATTGAGATAATTTCATTAACTAAAGGGGGTAAAATCTTTAATTTTATTAAACTTTAAATACAAAAACCAAATTTGCAAAAAATTGAGAGGGGCTGGGGCGCTGGTGATTGTTTATGATTTATCAATGGATGGTCTCTCAAGAAAAACATGGCCTGGTAACTCTTTTTATTTAAGTTTGGCCACACATAACTAATTATTTTTAGACTTTGGAAGGTTTAATACGGTACAATGAAATAATGTCCAATGATACCAAATGAGAAAATGTGTTTATTTGATCTTTCTGCTCATTTTTTTCTTTCAATAGATCGATGATTTTACCATTTCATATGGAGACCTTGAGAAGTTCTTTGGACTTGTATAATGAATAATGAAATTCTAGGTAAATTTTAGATTTGACAATTGTTTAGTTTTCTGACTTGATAATTAGAACCATTTCTCAACTCTTGTGCAAAATGTGAGTAGAATGTTGTTTATTTTTTAATTTTCATAAATTCATGGCCTATATATAGAAATCACAAATATAACTGTTAGGTATACAAACAAAGTCTCACATTGGTTTAAAAATGATGATGGTTATGGGTTTATAAGTGTGAACAATATTTTAGTTGGTATGAGACCTTTTAGATAGAGCCCAAAAATAAAACCACGAGGGTTTAGGCCCAAAGTGGACAATATTATAGAAATATGAATATAAATAGTGTCTATGTGCTCCTAACAAGTGGTATCATTTGTTAAATTATGCCTTGAATTATGTATGCTTAAGGTTGAAGATTGGAACATCATACTTTCCTTAAGGTTGAAGGTTGGGTAAAGAACATCACACTTTCCTTAAGGTCAAATGTTGGGTAAAGAACATGTCTTTCCTTTCAGCCAAATTAAAGTGATGTGTGCAGCTTGCTTCCAACTCTTATAAGATGAAAGTGAACATTGTAAGGTAGACACACAATTGTAGAGAGAAAATTGGTAGAAAAAATTTAGAGTTGAGAAACACTTGAAATATAATTCTATTGAGTGAATAGTGAGATTATTCTATTAGGGTGTTAGGATTAATTAGAGAATTATTTTCTCTTATTGTTGTAAACTCTCGACTGTTATTTCTATAATAGTGGAATTGCTCCCTGCCCATGGATGTAGGCTTGTTATTAGCCTAACCACGTAAACACTTGTGCCATTTTATTTTCTTTGTATATTTTATCAATTTATTATCATCTTATTTAAACGAATGTACCATTTGATCCCGGTACCAGCCTAACAAACTAGTATCAAAGTGTTGGTTAGTACATTTATTTTGTATTTCCTGTTAAGTCAGGATGTCAACGACTAAATTTGATGTCAAGAAGTTTGATTAAAAGATCAACTTTACATTGTGTCAAGTAAGGATGCATGCCGTTCTTGTTCAAAATGGAATCCAAAAGGCTTTGTCAGATGTTAAACCGCCGGATATGATAGAGGACAAGTAGGAGGAGATCGATGAAAAAGACCACTCAGCTATCCAATTATCTCTTGCAACTGAAGTTTTGCGAGAGGTTATCTCTGAGAAGAGCACAAAGGCGTTATGGGATAAATTTGAGTTTCTCTACCTAAAAAGACCCTTGCTAATAAGCTGCACAAGAAACAATATCTATATTCACCACAAATGAGTGAAGGTACACCCCTCAATTATTATATTGATGAGTTTGAGTCTATTATTATGGATTTGCAAAATCTTAATATGATAATTGATGGCGAAGATAAGGCTTTGTTACTGCTATGTTCATTACCCTCTTTATATAGATATTTTAGAGAAACTATATTGTACAAAAAGATACTATTTCTGAAGGATGTTAAATTTACTTTGAAAACAAAAGAAAAAGTTAAGCATAATATCATTAGGGAATCTAGTGATAGTCAGGCACATGGTCTATATGCAAGAGGAAGATCTAAACAGAAGGGGTCGAACAGAGGTAGGCCAAGATCAAGATCAAAATCCAAAAATAAAATTGTATGTTGGCACTATAAAGAACCAGGGTTTGTTCGTAAGAATTGTGACCGACTGCAGAAGAAGAATGCTCCACACGACAAAAATAAAGACTCTCGTGAGGCTAGTGTTGTTGAACATAGAGATGGTATTGATATTCTCTTGTGATAGAAGATCGTGTTAGATCAAATGATGAGTGGATTATGGATACTAGTTGTTCATATCATATGCATCTTAATTAGGACTGGTTTTCAACATATGAGTCTATCATGGAGGAGTTGTTTTGATGGGGAATAATGTCATATGCAAAACTATTGTCATATGAACAATCCATATCCGAATACATGATGGCATTGTGAGAACATTAGCTGATGTGAGGCATGTTCCTGACCTGAAGAAAAATCTCATTTCATTGGGCACCTTTGATGCTAATGGGTGCAGATTTTCAGCTGAATGTGGAGTATTGAGAGTCAACAAAGGTGCACTAGTTGTGATAAAGGCTAGAAATGTTGGTAGTTTGTATGTGTTACAAGGCTCCACTATTACAGGTTCTGCAACAATTTCTTCATCGTCCATGTCAGAAGTTGATGTTACAAAATTATGGTATATAAGGTTCGGGCATATGAGCGAGAAGGGACTAACCTTGTTGAGTAAATGGGGACTTCTTTATGGCCAAATTACTGGAAAGATGAATTTCTGCGGGCATTATGTGTTTGGAAAATAATGGAGGCTCAACTTTGGTACTAGAATTCAATGAACTAAAAGTTTATTGGATTATATTCACTTTGATCTTTGGGGCCCGTCACTAGTTCCATCAAAATGAGGGATTCGATATTTATTGATTTTTATTGATGACTTTTCAAAGAAAGTTGGGTGTATTTTCTTATGTATAAGAATAATGTTCTTGATACTTTCAAGAAGTGGAAGGCTTTGATCGAGAAGTAGAGAGAAGGCATATTAAAAGACTCTGGACTGATAATGGTCTAGAATTTTACGGGGGAGATTTTAATAGGTTTTGCAAACTTGAAGGGATTGTTAGACATCGTACTGTAGTTAAAACTCCATATTTGAATGGCGTAGCAGAATGCTTGAATAGAACCCTATTGGAAAAGGCCCAGTGTATGCTTTCCAATGTTGGTTTGTCCAAAGATTTTTGAGTTGAAGTAGTTTCCATGACTTATTTTCTGGTAAATCGATCACTGTCCATTGTGATCGAGTTTAAGACTTCTGAAGAGATATGGTCTGGTAAACCCGCTGATTACTCAAATTTAAGAATTTTTGGGTGTCCTACTTGTATACATGTTAATGAAGGGAAATTGGAGACTAAAATTAAAAAATGTATATTTCTTGGTTATGCTTCTAGGGTGAAAGGTTATATGTTGTGGTGTCTTGATCGTAGGTCACCTAAATTTATTATTAGTAGAGATGTTACATTTGATAAATCTGCTCTACTAATCCCAAGAAAGGAGTTTACAGTTTCTTCTGATACTGATGAGATAGGCAGTACATCGAAGCAGGTAAAGCTTGAAGTTACTAGCCCATCAGTGGTGTCTCAAAATCCTACTATTTCTGAAATTTTTCAGAAGATGAGCCTGATGCTGTTGAAAAAACAACTCATGAGGAAGAGAGGAGGATTGGTTAAGATAGACCAAGAAGATAAATTAGACCACTGCAGAGATATGCATATTTTGTTGCATATGCCTTATCAGTTGGAGAAGAAAAAGATTATGTTGGCAAGCTATCTATATATTTAGAAGTTGTTTCTTCCGTTGATTTCACAAAATGGTTGATTTCTATGCAAGAAGAAATTGAGTCTCTTCACAAGAATGATACATGAGTACTTGTGAAGCCACTAGCTGGATAAAGGATTGTTGGATGCAAGTGGATCTTCAAAAGAAATTAAGGAATTTCTTGAGTTGAAAAGGCAAAGTACAAAACACGGTTAGTAGCTAAAGGCTACAGTCAGGAACTAGGTGCAAATTTAATGATATTTTCTCACTTCTTGTGAAACATACTTCTATCCGTGTCTTGCTTGCATTAGTTGCCATGCATAATTTGGAGTTAGAACAACTTGATGTTAAAACTGCATTCCTGCATGGTGAGCTGGAAGAACAAATTTTCATGCAACAACAAGAGGGTTTTGTTGTTGAAGGAAAAAAAGTTCATTTTGCATGTTAAAGAAATCATTATACGATTTGAAACAGTTTTCGAGATAGTGGTATAAAAGATTTTATTCATTTATTATTGGTAGCAGATATTCAATGAGCAGTTATGATAGTCGTGTCTATTTTCGTTGGACTCAAGTTCCCTACTCCAGTGCAATTGGTAGCATTATGTATGTTATAATTTGTACGCATCCAGATACTTCACATGTTAGTGTGGTAAGTAGATATATGTTTTATCCAGAGAAAGCACATTGGTATACTATGAAGTGTACTTCAAAAGTTTGTGTGGAGTTTGTTCAGAGTAGCAGTTAGTTGGAAATCATCTTTGTAAACTGTAGTTGACAGGTGAGTTATCACTAGTGAAGACTGCTCTAACGAAATAAATGAGTCATCACTAGTCCGACAAAAATAGACACAACTATCATAACTGCTTCTTGAATATCGGTTGCCAACCATAAAGGAATCAAATCTTTTGTACCACTCTCTCGGAGAGTGTTTCAAATAGTACAATGATTTCTTTAACAGGCAAACATGGTAATATTTTCCTTCAACAACAAAACTCTCTGGTTGTTGCATGTAAATTTGTTCTTCCAACTCATCATGCAGGAATGTAGTTTTAATATCAAGTTGCTCCAATTCCAAATCACGCATGGCAACTAATGCAAGCAAAACACGAATAGAAGTATTTTTCACAACAAATGAGAAATATCATTAAAATCTATACCTGGTACCTGATTGTAGCATTTAGCTACTAATTGTGCTTTGTACTTTGCCTTTTCAACTCCAAGAATTCCTTCATTCCTTTTGAAGATTCACTTGCAGCCAACAATCTTTTGTCCAGCTAACGGCTTCACAAGTACCCAAGTATTATTCTTGTGAAGAGACTCAATTTATTCTTGCATAGAACCAACCATTTTGTGGAATCAATGGAAGAAATAGCTTCTAAATATATAGATGGCTCGCCAATGGAATTTGTTTCTTCTCCAACTGAAAAGGCATATGCAACAAGATCTGCATATCTCTATGGTGGTCAAATTTCTCTTAGTCTATATTTAGCAATGCTCCTCTGTTCCTCAAGAGGTGTTTCTTCAACAACATTAGACTCCTCTTCTGAAAAAATTCAGGAACAGTAGGATTTTGAGACACCATTGATGGGCTTGTAACTTCAAGCTCCACCTGCTTCGATGTAATGCCTATCTCATTTATATCAGAAGAAACTGTAGACTCATTTCTCGTATTAGTATAGCAGATTCATCAAATGTAAAAATTTAGGTGACTTAGGATCAGGACACCACAACCTATAACCTTTTACCCAAGAAGCATAATCAAGAAATATACAATTTTAGCTCTAGGCTCCAATTTTCCTTCACTAACATGCATATAAGCAGGACACCCAAAAATTCTTAAATATGAGTAATCAGTGGGCGATCGGTTGTCATAGGCCTACCAAATTTAAACCTTACTTTTCAATAAAATTTTAACAAATATAGAGCGAGTAAGAGTCAATCCCACGAGGATCAAGGCTAATGATTCACTATCGACTCACTAACTAAGAATTTTAACCTAAAACTAAGACTTCAATAAGCAAACTCTAGAAATAAACAACAAACGGTCGGGGGCAGGGGGGTTGATTTGAGTAACTAAGTTACTAAAATTAAAACTAATTAAAATATAAACCAATCAAAATCAAAACAATAATTAACAATCGATTAAAGTAGGTTGAGATTAAATTCTCCGCCACTAGACAATGAGATGTAATTTCATATTAATATTATTAACAACTTACTATTGAAATTATCAACCGTAGGTAATAACAAACTCTATTATCCCAATCTTTCCTTAGTTATTTGTTAGGTAGAACAAGTTGTCTACCTAATTCCTTACCCACCAAACAACCTAAAACAAGCTATCTAGATCTAATTTAATGGATACATTAAAATAAAAAAAATAGATTTATCTAAAATACAACCACACAAGCTCGGGTCATTTAACTTATTTTATGTTTTTCATTTCAATTAACAAAAATATTCCATAATCATTAATCACAATTTACTACACATGATTAGAAATTCAAAATAATTACGGATCTAAAATCTCTAATCTAGTTGTAGGGAGTTCTCAAACCCAATTTGGTTGCGCACCCAAACAAAGCAAGGAAATACCTATAAAACATTAAGCATAAAAAAACATAAACAATTTCAATTGGAAAGTTGGTCAATAATATCAAACACTTAATTACAAGAACTCATGTCTAGGACTTTAAAATCAACCTCAACCAAGAAGGAAGTTTAGCATAACATGATAAAAATTAATAAGAAAATTAAAATTAACAACATTTTGAATCAAATAAAGTTATTGGTTGAAGAAGATAGTTGAGGTTGATGATAGATTATGGATGTCTCCTCCTTCAAGTCTCTTCCACTTTGTCTTTCTTAAAGCTCCAAAACCCCAAGACTACTTTCAAAAAACGTATGTGATTTCTAGGAGAGTGAGTGAATTTGAAAAATTTTGATGTGTGTGTTGAGAGGATAGTGTGTATTTATAAAATGTGAGATGGTGTTGAGATTTATTGTAAAGTATCTAAGGCGTGTTGTATGTTTTGTGTAAAGTGTGTAATGTGTGTGTTGTGTATTTGGTGTAAAATATTTATGGTGTGTTGTGTGTTTGTTGTAAAGTGTATAAGGTATGTTGTGTGATGTATTATATGTATCTAGTGTTTATAAATCATAAACATGTGCCAAAAGATGTAAAATGTTGTTATTATGAGCAAATGGATCAGTTTTCCTACATGGATGGTGCCTAGGCACCATAATATGGCACCTAGATGCTATATTACAGACGAGGACAGTAAGCACGATGCCTAGGCGCCATTGCTACTATTTTCTTTTTCTTTAGTTCGGGGTTTGACATTGTTCATCCCTTTTCAACTAATTTATGACCTCTTTCTAAGTAGAATTAGCTTTTAATGTCTTCATAACAATTGTAGTCCTATCTATTAACGTTTTATATCCACTTGAATCAGATCAATATCATATTTTTGGAGAGAGTTATGCTAAAAATACAAAGACTGCTATATCTGAAAGTTTCAGTGCATGTTTGACTCTTTAACTGAATGTTCTCTTTTAAATCAATTGAATTGGGATAAGTTGACCACATGAAAGTTGTAGATATATCTCTTATATTTCCAATAATCCAAGAATCAGGTCAATAGGGCTTTGGACCATAAATTTATTTCCAAAATACAAAAACTGCCGCAGTAGAACCGTGTCAATTTAGCCAAAGAATACTTGCTTTAACTTCATTTTGACTCATTTTCAATCTTTTGATTTCCAAACTCCTATCACAGACAAAACATTAATAAAAACCTATTATTAACAAGAACAAAGCGAGGAAAACATAGAGGAATTGATGTAAAATATGTGAAAATATGCACTTATCAAATTCCTCACACTTAACCTTTGCTCGTCCTCGAGCAAACCTAAAACAAGACATAAACACAAACTAAACTAATTCACTTTCGTAGGAAATCACAATTGTATTTAGCATATGCAACAAGCCTTTAAACCCCTAGGTGGACCATAGAGGATGAGTTATAGTCTCGTGAGGGCTTCCAATGATGATACCCACAAACTCCTATGATCTCTAACTTCTAACGATTAGTTCTCAGGGAGCAACAGAGTAATATGATAACGAAATCAAACAAGTGTTGAATCTAACCCTTAGTTATTCAAAAGTAAATACACTTCCACAACCATCATACTCAAGTGTGTGTGTGTGTATGTGTGAATAACCATTGTCAATTGTTATGAAACCATGCATGATTCAAATAAGTAAATCCCCATAGAACCTCACAAAAGCCATCACCCGGTCTCTAATGAAAGAGTCAAACATCATAGGATTCTCTTTTGCTACATATCTCCACTATACCAAAGGCACCACATAAAATCAAAAGGTCTTAAACAATGGTTGTAATAGGGTTAAGGGGTAGTGTGTGGTAGACCCGACCACGGGCCAGGTCCAAACCGGACCCGGCCCGTGACCGGACCGTGGTCAACGGGTCAGAACCCGTTGACCACGGTTCACGGGTCAGAACCCGTTGACCACGGTTCACGGGTCGGAACCGTGAACCGGCCCGTGAGTTCACGGGCCGGTTACGGTTCATCTAGTCCGTGAACCGCCGGGTTGGACCCGGCGGTTCCACGGGCCGGAACCGCCGGGCCCGACCCGGCGGTTTTTAATTTTTTTAATTTTTTTAATTTTTTTAATTTTTTTTTATCAAAATTGTGTAAAAGTGTGTTATATAGGTTTTGAACTTATGACCTCCAAACTATTAATAGAACACTCTAACCAACTAAGCTAATGAACCATATGTTTATAATTTTGAATAAGTGCATAAATAAGTCTCATCATTTATTTTTTTATTTTTTTTCCCCTCAAATTACTTGTTTTGTTTCTGAAAATTAATATAATTGGTGTTGTATTCTTCTTTAAATTTAATTAATTAGTTTCAACAAATTACAAATCAAGTCCTATATTTAAGCATTCTACATTTCATCTTAATAATAAATAAAGTTTTGGAAATTATCTAATTATGCTACTTTACAATTATTTAATAATAAGTAAATCTGTAATTATTTAATAATATTTAATAATGTTACTTTACAATATCTACTGTTTATTCCCCAACTTCTCATTTAATATTATTAAATTATTGTAATGTTTAATCGATTTTATATGATAATATTAACTCCAAAAACTAAAATTTATTAAATTGTATTTTATCAATACAGTGTAAATGAAAAAATTATTTTTTAAAAATTTTAAAAATTAATTTAGTCACTTTTGTTTTGGATCATATGCTTAAATTTTAGTTATTTTTTTTTCAAATTTAAGTTTATTTTTTTTCATTAAGTTCAAAAAGTAACAATATTTTTTGCAAATTTAAGTTCAAAAAAATTTTAAAAAATAAAATAAAATATAAGGGTCGGAACCGGAACCGGAACCGGCAGTTAACCGAAACCGTAACCGGAACCGGAACCGGCGGTTCCAGAACCCGGACCGTAACCGGCCTTGACGGTTAAGGTTAAGGGTCGAAATTTTCTTGAACCGTGGAACCGGCGGTTCCGAACCGTAACCGGCGGTTCTTGAACCGTGGTCAGGTCTAATGTGTGGTATAAGAAAGAAAGGGATAGGATTAAATAAAAATTCTAAAAACTTCATGGAATGAGAGACATAAATCTCATCAAGGAATGATTCTTATAATCCACAAGTTTCAACATTATGGCCTAATATTATTGTGTTAGACCATTCTTCATCATTCTCATCAACTTTGCAATATCCCATTTTTAGTTGCAACTCACAATATTTTTTTTTTTTTTTAATGTTTTGCAACTTTCTTTCTTTGTTTTTTTTTAGCCCCCCCATACTTATCTTCTATTTCAACCTAAATTTATTTTGCAAGCTCACCTTGTCATTGAAGTGTCTCTCAAGTTCCAATTTATTTTTTGAATAATGGTAGGATAATAGTATATTTAGGTTAGGTAAGAAGATATAGTTACTAATGAAATAGCTTATTCAATAAAAGACTCAAAGTGGCTCACTATGGGGATATTGTTCTTGAAACATCATAAGGGGAATAAGTTGATTTGACTATGGTGCTAAAAAGCCTAGTACCTTAATCATTTTTCAAATGATGCTCAATCAGTCGTTCGCCTCGATTGACCTCCAAAAGAGTTTTAATATTCAACTTCCACATGTTGAAACCTAAGTGATAATTAAAGTGAGGGTATAAGAACTACCTATTTTGACATGTTTGTTTCCATACCAAAGAACATAGCTATTTATGCAAAAAGAGTTGAGTGTGATCATCACAAAAAATAAATCAATCAAAGAATAACATCAAACTCCAAAACAACACCTATCATCAAACACAACCATGTCATTCATGTTCAATTCTCATCATAGAAGTTAGAAGAACACTTAAGACTAAAAAATTTAAAATCTAGACATAAATAAAATAAAACAAGGAAAATATAAGTAAAATAAAATTTTAAAAAAAAAATTATAAGTCTAAATTCTTCCCCCCATACTTAATTCTTGCATTGTCCTCAATGTAAGTCTAAGCTACTAAAATAAAGAATTAAATGCAATAGGGTTGGATTGGTATACACAAACAAAGCAAAATAAAAGAACTATATAAAATAAAATAGATAGAAAGAAAAGAGAGTGAGAGTTAGAGAGACCAAATCTATGATTGTAAGCTCTCAATGTCTTCTTTTCCATCTGTTGGGTTGTCTTCCAATAAGCGCTTGGTTTAACATCCTCATCTCGATATTGCCTCTCTCATTACTCTTCCATATAAGTCGGCTCATAAATGGGGGTCTCATCTATATTCTCCGATTGAAAATTCTCGTAGTAAGATTTCAACCTATGGCCATTTACTTTGAATATCTTGTTCGTTTTCAAACTTTGTACTTCAACTGCACCATGAGGAAAGACATTAGAAACAATAAAAGGACCAACCCAACAAAAGTGCAATTTACCCGAAAATAACTTAAGACATGAATGAAATAGAAGAACTTTTTGACCAATGACAAAGTATTTTCTAGAAATCATTATATCATGAAATGCCTTAGTCTTCTCTTTGTAGATCTGGAAATTTTCATAGGCATTATTACGAATCTCCTCAATCTCTTGGAGCTATAACTTTCTTTGTTCCCCTGCTACATCCATCTCCATGTTGCATTGTTTTACTGCCCACCATGTTTTATGCTCTAACTCTATCGGGAGGTGATAAGGCTTCCCATAAACTAACCGATAGGAAGACATGCCAATGGGAGTTTTGTATCCTGTTCGATATGCCCATAAGGTATCATCAAGGTAAATGCTCCAATCTTTCCTATTCACTTTAACCGTTTTCTCAAGGATAAACTTGATCTCCCTATTGGACACCTCCGCTTGCCCACTTGTTTGTGGATGGTATGATGTGGAAACTCGATGTGTGATGTTTTACTTCTTGAAAAGAGTTTCCACTGACCTACTGCAAAAGTGGGTGCCTCTATCACTAATCATGGCCAGGGCGTGCCAAACCTTGTAAAAATGTGGGACTTGACAAAATGTACTACAGTTTTTGAATCATTAGTCCGAGTGGCTTTGGCTTCCATCCACTTTGAGACATAATCGACAACAAGTATAATGTAAAGATTACCAAAAGAAGGAGGAAAGGGGCCTATGAAATCAATGCCCCAAACATAAAAAATTTCAACAATAAGTATAGGAGTTTGTGGCATTTGATTCCTAGGTCCTAAGTTACCTGTCCTTTGACACCGATCACAAGACTTTCAATGGCTATAGACATCCTTGAATAATGAGTGTCAATAGAAACCACTTTCAAGCACCTTAAGGACAGCCCATTTTAGTCCAAAATGTCCACCACATGCAAGGGAATGACAAAATTTTAGAATGAAAATAAAATCACTTTCATGTACGCACCTCCTTATCACTTGATCAAAACAATGCTTCCAAAGGTATGGATCATCCCAAATATAGTATTTAGCATCACTTTTGATCTTCTCTTTTTGTACCTTAGTCAATTCATCCGGTAATCTCCTAGTGACTAAAAAATTAAGAATGTCGGCATACCAAGGGGCTGCCACACTCATTGCTAGAAGTTGCTTATCCGGGAAACCTTCGTTTAATGGCAATGGATCTTCCTCGTGTACCAACCTACTAAGATGGTCCGCAACCAAGTTCTCGAATCCCTTTTTGTCCTTGATTTCCAAGTCAAACTCTTGCATAAGAAGGATCCATTGAATGAGTCGTGGCTTGGCATCCTTCTTGGTGAGATAAACAATTACTTTTGCACCAATCAAATATGAACAAAATTTTCTAAAGCAAAAATAACCGCCAAAAGTTTCTTTTCAATGGTAAAATAGTTGGGTTGGGCATCATTTAAAGTACACGATGCATAGTAAATAGCATGAGGAGTTCACCCTACTCACTGCCCCAATACGACACCAACTGCATAGTCATTTGCATCTCACATAAGTTCAAAAGGAAGTTCCCAATTTGGTGGTTGGATGATAGGTGCTGAGGTGAGAAGTTCCTTGAGCTTGCTAAACGTTGTCATGCAATTGTCATCAAACTCAAAAGTCACATCTTTTTTAAGCAATCTACACAAGAGAAATGCTATTTTGGAGAAATCTTTAATAAACCTGCGATAACCTGCATGTCCAAGAAAAGAGTGAACCTCCCTAACATCTGTGGGTGAGGGTAAGGAACGCACAAGATCAATCTTAGATTTATCAACCTTAATCCCTCTAGTAGAGATTACATGCCCCAACACTATCCCTTGATCAACCATAAAATAACATTTCTCCTAATTGAGCACAAGATTAGTTTCAATGCATCTTTGAGATACAAGTATAAGGTTATCTAGGCATTTGTCAAATGAATTACCATAAACACTGAAATCTTCCATGAATACCTCTATGATGTTCTCAATATACTCAGAGAAAATGCTCACCATACACCTTTAAAATGTGGTCGGTCCATTGCAAAGTCCGAATGGCATTAATTGGAGGTATAGGTGGAAGTGGTGGTAATAGTGGCAACGGAGTATTCAAATTAATCCGAATTTGCTCAAGTCTCAACCTCAAGTCCTCCGATGATATAAAACCTAAAAATAACAAGAAAACAAACTAAGATAAACTAACAAAAAAAAGAGTAAGTAAAGTAGAAAGAAAAATTTGAAAAAAGATAATGAATCAATTAGACGCTTGGTCCCCGATAACGGTGCCAAAAACTTGATCGGTTGTCATAGGCCTACCAAATTTAAACCTTACTCTTCAATAAATTTTTAACGAGTATAGAGTGAGTAAGAGTCAATCCCACGAGGATCAAGGCTAACTGATTTACTATCGACTCACTAATTAAGAATTCTAACCTAAAACTAAGACTTCAATAAGCAAACTCTAGAAATAAACAACAAACAGTCGGGGGGTTGATTTGAGTAACTAAGTCGCAGAATTAAAACTAATTAAAATATAAAGCAATCAAAATCAAAACAACAATCAACAATCGATTAAAGTAGGTTGAGGTTAAATTCGCCACCATTAGACAATGAGATGTAATTTCATATTAATATTATTAACAACTTACTATTGAAATTATCAACTGTAGGTAATAACAAACTCTATTATCTCAATCTTTCCTTAGTTATTTGTTAGGTAGAATAAGCTGTCTACCTAATTTTCTAACCACCAAACAACCTAAAACAAGCTCTCTAGATCTAATTTAATGGATACATTAAAATAAAAAAGATAGATTGATCTAAGTAACAACCACACAAGCTCGAATCATTTAACTTATATTATGTTTTTCATTGCAATTAACACAAATATTTCATAATCATTAATCACAATTTACTACACATAGTTAGAAATTCAAGACAATTATGGATCTAAAATCTATAATCTAGTTGTAAGGAGTTCTCAATCCAATTTGGTTGCGCACCCAAACAAAGCAAGAAAATACCCATAAAATATTAAGAATAGAAAAACATAAACAATTTCAAGTGAAAAGTTGGTCAATAATATCAAACACTTAATTACAAGAACTCATGTCTAGGACTTTGAAATCAACCTCAACCAAGAAGGAAGTTTAGCCTAATATGATAAAAATTAATAAGAAAATTAAAATTAACAACATTAAGAATCAAATAAACTTATTGGTTGAAAAATATAGTTGAGGTTGATGGTAGATTATGGATGTCTCCTCATTCAGCAATACTAGCCTCACTAGAGTCTTCATTTTTGTCATGTGGAGCATTCTTCTTCTGCAGTCGATCACAATTCTTACGAACATGCCCTGGTTCTTTACAGTGCTAACGCACGATTTTATTTCTGGATTTCGATCTTAATCTGGCTTACCTCTATTCGACCCCTTCTATTTGGATCTTCCTCTTGTATATAGACCATGTGCTTGACTCTCACTAGATTCCCTAGTGATGTCATGATCAATCTTTTCTTTTGTTTCTAAAGCAGATTTAACATCCTTTAGAGAAATAATATCTTTTTCGTACAACATAGTTTCTCTAAAATGTCTATATGAAGAGGGTAATGAACATAGAAATAACAAGGCCTTATTTTCATTATCAATTATCACATCAAGATTTTGCAAATCCATAATAATAGACTCAAACTCATCAATATGAGAATTGAAGGATGTACCTTCACTCATTCATGGTGAATACAGACACTAATTCTTGTACAACTTATTAGTGAGGGTCTTTTTCAAGTAGAGATACTCCAATTTATCATATAACGCCTTTGTGGTCTTCTCATAGATAACCTCTCGCAAAATTTCATTTGCGAGAGATAATTGGATAGCTGAACAGGCCTTCTCATCGATCTCATCCCACTTGTCATCTGTCATATCCGGCAGTTTAACACCTGTCAAAGCCTTCTGGACTCCATTCTAAATAAGGATGACACGCATTCTCACTTGCCACAATTTAAAGTTGATCTTTCGATCAAACTTCTTGACATCAAATTTAGTTGTCGACATCTTGACTTAACAGAAAATACAAAATAAATGTAACAACCAATGCCCTGATACTAGTTTGACAGGATGGCACCAAGATCAAATGCTACATTCGTTTAAATAAGTTGACAATAAATTGATAAAATCGACGGAAAAAATAAAATGACACAAGTGTTTACATAATTTGACTAGTAACAAGCCTACACTAGTAACAAGCCTACGTACATGGTCAGGGGAGCGATATTACTATAACACAAATAACAATCGAGAGTTTATAATAATTAGAGGAATGATTCTCTAATTAATCCAACACCCCAATAAAATAATCTCATTATTCACTCAATAGAATTATATCTCAAGTGTTTTCCAACTCTCATTTTTTTCTATCAAATTTCTCTCTACAATTGTATGTCTACCTCACAATATTCACTTTCAATTTATAATAAAATAAAAGAAACAAGCATGTATTTATAGAGTTGGAAGCAAGTTGCACGCATCACTTTACTTCTGCCGAAAGAAAAAATATATTCTTTACCCAATCTTCAACCTTAAGGAAAGTATGATATTTTTTATTTAAACTTTCAACCTTAAGAAAAGTATGATGATCCAATCTTTAATCTTAAGCATACACAATTCTAAGCATAATTTAACAAAACTGTTGGCTTGTAAGTTCAAATAAGATAATACCTAAATGTTAGTTGGACTCCTACAATCACTTAAATTTATTATTGAGCTTTTATTTTTCTAAATGTGTAGTGCTTTGATGGGTTTTTAATTATTTTGGAGAAGTATTTTGGGAGAATAAATTAAGAATGAATATATTGAAAAATATAATATATTTTGAGATAAATATATTAAAAAATATAATATATATTTGGATGTATTTTAAAAAAATGAATTAAGAATATAATCTATTTTGGGAAAATACAAACGAACAAAGTCTAGATTTCTCGGAAGAAATAGACAATTTCCACATTTAAATTTTAGATGAATTTTTAAGTCGTTCCGATAATTGACAAATCATGCCTTAACAAATTTTAAGGAGTCATGGATCAAGTCTCAAAGTTGTCATTTTCAATGTAAAGCTAATCAACTGGAGGAGGGCAATATTTGAAGGAAATATGCAAATCTAGATGTTTAATTTAGTAAAAATTAAAAAAAAAAATATTTTGTTTCCTTCTATGTTATCAAGTTAAGTATTCATAGTGATATAACAATCCACCATGAATTTGAGTACTAAAAACTTTTGCAATCTTGAAAATCTGTTGGACTCGTGTCAAAAGTTTCACCAACTTTTTAGTACTCAAAGTTAAGGGATCTTGGATTAAAGTCTTAAAGTCCACTCAATGTGAGTGTTGTTCTACTGATCTTCATGATTTAATTGTTCGTATTTAATGAGTATGAGACTTGGATGTAATGAGTTATATGTATTTAACTATTCTCCTTGAAAAATGATTTTTCTAATTTATTTAAAGGCTTTAAATTTCAAAATAATCGTTAATTAATTTGTGAAAGTTCAAGTATCAATGCTAATTTACATGTATTGTTGTAATATGGATAGATGCTTAAAAAACTTAATGATTAACAACTGCTATTGATATAGGTGGTTTTGAAAGAGTAATATAAACGTACCATGAAATCTAGCTCAAATGGTAAAATTGAGGTGCTAAAATTATTAAGATTTTAAATTCAAATCTCACTATTAATTAATTATTGATTAGGAATTGATAATGATTGATTCAATGTCATGATATATGTAATTATTTTACTCACAAAAAATAACGAAAGGTTAATTTTACATTATGGCCCCAATAATCATGGTGGAGAGACACTAGACAAGAGGCGCTTAAGTTTCAAGCGCCAAGCAAAGCCTATGAGGCAAATTTCTTGCCAAGTGATATGGGGATGCTTGTGACCTGCACTTGATGAATATGAGGAAGGTCGCACAGGATACCCAACCCGGTACTGATTTGATCGGGAGCAAAGGGAATGCCTTGAGACCACAAGTTCATTATGCTCGTTGAGAATTCTTCAACAAATTTTTCCATACTTAGATTAAATTAAATTTAAAGAGATTGATGAGAATGAAAAAAAAAGATAAGTAAAAGAATATAAGTTAAATTCTTATCTTAGTATAATTATAATCAAACGAATCACGTGCTTGAACACATGAGAAGACAAATATTATTTTTATTATGATCTCTCGAATATCTTGTTAGAAGATGTATGTCACGCTTTCAATCACAACATATCTTATGGTTTAAGTAACATAAAAAATTAAATATTTATCTATTTAAATAATAGATTTTAGTAATAGGTACATATCAATCTTTTCTAGTAAAACCCTCATCGCTAATATAAGTTTTTTTCATAGTTAAATTACTCTACAGAAGCAAAAGTGGCTTTTATTCCTCGTACAATCCTTTTTGTCTATCTGTTATGTACGTATATTTTACTTCTAGACAAGTGGCAAGCATAATAGAGTGTTAAATAGGCAATTAACTTTTTGATGCTTCAATTGAGGACAATTAAAAATTCTGATTATTTCCACACACACACACACACATATATTACATGATGCTAATAACAATAGAAGAAAGAGGCCAAAATTAAAAATAAAATAAAATAATGCATTAATCAGTTATTTATGCTGATAAATTAAACTTCCAGGCTTGATTATTTTTGGTAATTGAAATTTTTTAATTATTTTAATTTTATTTTCAATTTTTCTAAAATATAGTGATGCAAATTGAACTATATAAGATAATTAATATCCTACTAAATCGGTGACAGTTGATTCTCAAATACTCTAAAATATACGGAGTTAACATTAAGTTTTTAATACCTTTTTAATAGAAGCTCACGTGTGCTAATTTGCTTAATTCATATTATATACCATAACTTCATGTTTAACATAGAAGAAGTTGAAGAAGCTACTTCACTCTCTCTATAATAATAAAGTCCCTCACCATGTACAAAGCCACATAATAATCTATCATAACTATACTAATAACTTGTGGGATCTTGAAAATTTATTTAATTAATATTAAAAACTTCACAAGCTTTTCAGCACTCAAAATTTTTCCACTTTCTATCATCTCATTTATGTTTTATGCATTTCTTTTAATCGAAAGTTTATAAGAATAACCACAATCCATGTAAGTGGTTTGGAATTTTTATTGCGTGTGGTCTCAAAAATTAAGGTGGTTTTGCAAACCCAAAATTATAAAACCCCAAAAAAGGGTTGATCAAGCAATTTGCAACCAAGAGGGAAGTAAAATGAAGCTATAATCCAATCCATCTCTTATTATTGGATTATTGAAGGATCGGACGATGTAAAATACTATTCTTTTATAATCTAGTGGCCAACACTCAGTTTATTATAACATGGCCCATTAGAATCCTTTCTTTATTGTAAAAAAGTTGTTCTTATAAATATTTTTGTATTTTTTTCTTAATTACCCTAAGCAAATTAATTAGTTCCGTCTCAATAACTTTTAATAATTTTTCTTTCTACTTAAAAAAATAAATAGAAAAGGGGATCAAGATAACAACTCTCAATAAAATATTTATAGAAGTCGTATGTCGATATTTCAATTGAACTATATGTGATGCTTGAAAATTAGTCATAGCCGTAATGTCATCAAAATTCAAATAAAATTGATATCCCAATAATTTTTATCAACTGTAGCAAAAAAAATTGATCAACAAAGTTGTGTTTTTTTTTTTTGTCTAACCTCAAATAAAATAGCAATGTTCGGACATTGGTTGCTCCTAGATTCCATTATCAAAAAGTCTGCTTAAAAAAATAAATAAAAAAGATCTATGAATATATTTATAGAAGTCATATGTCCATGTTCCCATTAAGCTTATATGTAAAACTAGCCAATCACTGTAATATTATCAAAATTCAAATAAAATTGAAATCTGCCTACCGCATGCATGGATAATTAGTACCACAAAATAGTTTAAACCGATAAACTCTTTAGAGAAGAGAACGAGCCAAATCAACCATACTGTCAACTTGTTGGCCGACAACCTCAATTTTTTAAGACTTTATTCATCCTTAAGTTCCACAAATCAATGTATTATTTCACGTGACCAGCACGTGACACCAGGCAGTCAGAGTATCGATTCTAGGAAAGCGACAAGGGTAGGACCCAAAAATCCACCGTATTCCCCCATACCCCACCGCCGTCCAACTTTAACGCCTTTATCTTTCGACACGTGTTTCTCTCCGGATTCCATTTCCAAAGGAACCTTCCTCCTCTCTCCAGGCGGTGTGTTCACAGGGATTCTCGATGCTGCAGAATCTCCAAAATATTTGCAAAATATGCAAAACATTTAATATGGTATTTCCCAAACGCATGTAATTTGCAGAAATAGCATTCACACAGGATCAGCGGCTAAAGAAAGAATAAATGTGGCCTTTTTTTCTGCCGTGTGATTGAATCTTTTATCACTGGAGAAACCCACTTTTTTCCCTCCCTGTGCCTAGGGTTTCTTTGCTTCACCAGCGGTCTTCTTTGCTTCACCAGCGGTCTTGATCTCTTCGTAAGTTTTCTCGATTAGATTCACATGTATTTTTTTTTTTTTTCCTTTTAAGCGAATGGTTATTTTTGTTTTTTTTTTTTGTTTTTATGGGTTGCTTTACGATTGAGGACATTACGCCAAGTATTATGCTTTTGTTTTGCTTCTGTGTACTAAAGTTGGTCTATAAGTTCGATGACCCTGTTTTTCATTCACAATCAAGCGTAAGATGAATTGGAAGGCTGATTAAGCCATTGGTGGTTGTCATTTTGGCAGTGTTGATGTGGGTTGTGGGGTTCTTTTGTGCGGTTTGTTAGAGATGTTGAGTTTTTGAAACTCTGCTTAAAATAAATTTTACTGGTGTAATACGTGGAAGAAGATAATATTCACTTGGCTTTGATAGGATTTGTAATGGGTTACTGTTGATTTGAGATAATATTTGTTGGTAAGGTGGTAATACTTGTTTCAGCAAAATATTTTGTTTCCAACTCCAAGCGCTGCATTTCTATGTTGTGTTGTCATTGGTTTGCAATTAGGGAGCATGGAAATGGACAATAGCTTTCACCTTAAATAGGAGCATGGAAACGGACAAGTGTATTTGCTTCGGCAATGTGTTTCTTTCCTAATCAAGTATTTCATTCTGCATTATGCTATGATTTGGTTTGAACTAGCTTACACCTAAATAGGAATTTAAGAACGAATAAGAAGATGTTCTACCACTTGTCTGGTTTCCTATAGAACTTCAAGTTTTCATGGGAATTCTGGTTTTTAATTTTCTTACTCTTGGATCGAACTATTAATGAAGTATACTGATCAGGATTAGCTTTCTAGTTAGAAAGCAGTTCAAAACTTTGGAAATTTCTGGAAAACCATGACGACACTCACTTCCGAAATTTGACATGTGACTTTTTGAATTTGGAAATCTTAACTCTTGAAAATTGTTGAAAAAGTTTGAAGTAGTTATAGATCATGTAATTATACTCTACTGAACTGGGCGTTTATTGTGATTCATTGCCATATTCTTTTAGTTTTGTTTTATGTCAGCTTGCACGCTGTTGGAGTAACTTTTCTAGCTGAGACGTAATTATTCATTTATAGCAAGTAGACAGATTGGGAAGTACGTTTTCAACTGAATATATTTCCTTTAACAATAAGTGGTACTTGTGCTGTTACATTGGTGCATGCAATTTGTAATGGATTATATATGCAACTACATTTTTTCGTGTAACCTCTTTAAGATAAAATCTTCTCCTTATGTCCTGGATGAAGTATTAAAGTTTCTTATTATATTGTTCATACAAGTAGATTGAATATGGTTTATCTCACTGTTTCGTTCTTGCTATAATGAGCATGAATATGCTGCATATAGCAAGATCTTAACTTTTTTGTTGCTTTTATTTGTTGATGGAGAAAGTCAAACATAAGTTACTTGTATAACTAATGACGTTCTTGTTCTTAAAGATGTTAAAGTGTTAAACTTCTACGACTTTGCCAGAAAGCTGTCCAAATCAAAAAATTTGGACTTCTGCTCTGATATTATTAAAGGGCATGCTAGATGCATTTTTTTGTTGTGTAGGTGTGGATATTCTATATATGTGCACTTACACATTGTTCTCAATTCTTACTAATATTTTTTCTTTTATTCGTTAAGGCCTTTGATTTATGCAATCTCCTGATGAAAGGTTTTTCAAATTTGAAGGTGTTTGGATTTGTTTGTTCTCACAGTCAAGGAGCTTTGCAGGAAGAGATCAGATGATTGACGAACAAAGGGACATAGTTGCACCATTTACATGCAAAGAAAGTTCCATCATAACCTCGGTATGTGGCTTTTTGAAAGATTGCACTGGAATTCATTTGACATTTTTATGAACAATATTCTTTTTCAGTTTCTAGCAAGAGGTAAATATACCATGAATATTGGGATGTAAAATGTGCAAGCTTTCTCTATCCTCAAGTGAGACTGTAGCCGAGCGCTGTCACATGGATGAGCTAGTTTGCTTATATACATGCGAGCAGAATGTGAGACACTAGATTTTGAACATGGATGACTACAGGGAATCTGATGCTCTTCTTCCCAGCTGGATAAGTAAAAATCCAGCTGAAATGACAGAATCGAATCTGTTTATTATATCTTGCTTCATTGCCGGTTTGATAGGAATCTCGACTATCTTCTATACAGCTTTCCAGTGGAGAAGAAACATCAATTTAAGTTGGATGAAAGCCATAGCTAGGTCAAAAAAAAACCCAAAAACAAGGAACAAGGTTGCACTGGCTCCTCATACTTGGGTTTTGGAATCTGTAACTCGAGGGAAAAGTTTAAACTGCTGCGTATGCTTAAAGTCTGTGTCACCTTCCCAGACTCTCAGCCCAATGGTAGCTTCAGATAGTTTCATACACTGTTGCAGCATATGTGGTGCAGCATCTCACTTGAGCTGCTCCTCTAATGCCCACAAAGACTGTAAGTGTGTATCGATGTTTGGCTATGACCGCATGATGCATCAATGGGCAGTGCGGTGGACAGAGGTAACAGATCAACCTGATGAATCTTCATTCTGCAGCTACTGTGAAGAGCCATGTAGTGGTTCTTTTCTTGGGGGATCCCCAATATGGTGTTGCTTATGGTGTCAGCGCCTAGTGCATGTTGACTGCCATGGTAGCATGTTTAATGAAACAGGTGATGTTTGTGATTTGGGCCCTTTTAGAAGGCTTATCCTATCACCCTTATATGTTAAGCAATTGAATAGGACTTCTTCTGGTGGATTTCTGAGTTCCATCACCCACGGAGCCAATGAGATTGCATCTTCTGTGCGTGCTAGCATCAGAAGTCAAAGTAAGAAGTATAAGCATGGATATGAGACCTCTGCTGATACAGTTAATAGTAGTAATATGAGTGACACGTCCACAGAAAGTGCTGCAGAGACCAGTCAAACGGTTAATGGTTCTCAGAGAATAGAAGAAAACTGTAATGGCAGTACAAATACAGAGGAGGTGGATCAACAACATGGAGAAGCAAAAAAGATGGAAAAGATACCCAGTTTGAAAAGAAGCTCATCACTTAATCAAAAGGACGAGTTTCAGTTAACGGGCATGAGACAGAAATATGAATTGATTGATCTGCCTCCAGAGGCAAGGCCCCTGTTAGTGTTTATTAACAAAAAGAGTGGAGCTCAACGAGGAGATTCACTCAAGCAAAGACTGAACATTCTTCTGAATCCTGTACAGGTCAGAGCTGTTATAACTGAAGCTTCTGATCTAGGTCCCATTTCAGCAGAATATGCATTAATATAGTCTGACTGTAAAATTGTATTTGTATTTCTGGGAGAATGTGGGGATGGAATGATGAAATGCTGTATCCATTCAGTTAGGATAATTCAAGCTTAAAAATCGAAGAAAAAAATCATATTTATGCATGACACGTGCCAACTGTTCCTTTGTGGGGTGCTGGCATATTTTTTTTTTTCCATCTGAATTGCTTGGTAGAAACTCTATGATAACTCAGCTGCCGAAATTTAGAAAAAAATGAAAAATACTAGAATACCATTGCTAGTGTAGGGAGGAAGAGTAGCCACAACCTTCTAATTTTTTAGCCATTATCTGTAACACATGCATTTGAATATGAAATTCGCTATTCATTGAGTTGATTTAAGTATTTGTGTTTTGTTGCTGATTGCCACTACTATAAGTTCGAGTGAGTCGTCCAAAAATAGAAACATATATGAAGCTGAAAGTTACGCAGGGTTGTGGCTCATTAAAACCTCCCTATCAGTGATTGTTTGGGATCAGGGTAGTATATGCTTATTTTGAGCTGATTCTCTTCAGTTCAATGAAGGAAAATATTGTTCATGTGCATAAAGTTGTACATCTAAGCGGATTTTGTGGCTGTTATCTTGATAATTCGTATTGACTCCATGGACTCACATGTTTTTTTTGCATGTCGTCATGGATTAATCCTTCTTTCTAGTCTATTTTGATGGAATGTATATTCATATCCTACTGGATTTGCTCTGCCTTTTATTTCCTTAACTGATTACTGGTATTCATTTTAGGTTTTCGAATTAAGCTCAACACAGGGACCAGAAGTCGGACTTTACTTATTTAAAAGGGTGCCCCATTTCCGTATTCTTGTCTGCGGAGGAGATGGTACTGTTGGCTGGGTATTGAATGCCATAGACAAGCAAAATTTTGTTTCTCCTCCACCAGTGGCCATTCTTCCTGCAGGAACTGGAAATGATTTGGCTCGAGTTCTTTCTTGGGGAGCTGGCCTGGGTTCAGTTGAGAGGCAAGGAGGCCTGTGCACACTTTTGGATCACATAGAACATGCTGCAGTTACTATTCTTGATCGATGGAAAGTATCAATCTCAAACCAGCAGGGAAAACCACTCCACTCCCCAAAATTTATGAACAACTATCTTGGTATGTTCAGACCATTACTTCTTGGCCACATTTAGTTTATGGATATATGATTCTTCTTGACAAGACTTGCACCCATTTTACAAAGATTATATGAAATAATTAATGGTTCCTTCAAGGAGGTCTGTCCTGAAAAATGCTTCCTGTAACTTTCCAACTGGCTTTATGTTAGTTCAAAATGCCAACCTGAGTTAAACTTCGAATTTTCTTGCTCAAAAGGGTAAACAGTCCTCAGATCCAATTTTTTTGTAGTCTCGTTTTTATTCCCCGTATTTGTGCATCGAGAGTTTTTCTTCTCTATTTTCTTATCCCTCCCCCAAGGGCTCGGGAGGGGGGTGTTCTTCTTGTGGAAGTATAGTTAGCCAGCTCACAGTAGACAGCCTGAGCATTACTTCAAGTTCTGCCTTGATTCACTCAAGCAGACTATGCCACTGTCAATTTAGGGTAATCTCAAAATGCTGAAGTGGACTTGATTTCCTTGCATGAGCAGCCACATAACAGCCATGTTGAAGGATGGAACATTTGGAGGAGCAGTGTTTTGAACTTTTGCTCCTTATTTTTGACAGAGGGAAATCAATTTGATAATGCTTGTAGGATATAGGCTACATTTTTGTTTAAACCCTAGTGTGCTTGGTAGGTCTTATTTCTCTTCTAAATGTTAATTTTAAATACGATTGGCTGTTTTTTGCCTTGCAATTTGCTGCTTTTTTCCTTTCTTATGTGTGGTTCCTTTTCTGCTCCACACCCCTCCCCATCCCCTTTTGAGGTTGGGAGGACAGGGTGGTGAGGACTCTGAATTCTATTTCGGAAGATTTAGTTTGGTTTTTCACATTTATTAATATTAGAGCTAGAAAAAAGTGTTTCTGTTTTCAATCTTTAAGCTTTATAACTAGATGCATGACGTAGAGACATATCGGCTTTCCAATTTGAGCTGTCTTAACGTGGAGGAATTGGGGCATATGCCTTATTATGATGTATAACTTAGGTGAAGGAGGTTTTAGGAAGGGAAGCGACAGAACTGTTTAGGTTTTCACTTTGAGAGCAAAGAAGACATTAACCATAACTTAGTTTGCCTATTATGTTAGGGAACATATTTTAAGCATGTTTACTTCTTTGAATAGTAGTATGTGTGCTTGTATAGGCTAGGTTGAGGCTTGATGGTAATTTGCATGTAACTTTAACCATAACTTCAGTTGGGGATCTTGTGCAAAGTACTTTTACATACGAAGGTTGTGGGGACTTTATGCACATTGAATATAGTTTTATATACTAGATGTGTGCCATATTATTACGAATGATGGTTATTTTTGTAGGGGTTGGATGCGATGCAAAGGTTGCTTTAGAAATCCATAATCTGAGGGAAGAGAACCCAGAGAAGTTCTACAACCAGGTAGATGCAGTTATTTTCTATTGTTGTGGATGGAGATGGCTTCTGAAAAATAGATATTTAGGTTGCTCGCAATTATCTGTGTGTGATGTTGATTGTATGCTTCCTAAATTAATACAATGCTTTATGCTTATTCTTCTTTCAGAAAAGAGTGTAATATGCTTATGGCGGCAGACCTTGATCTTTCTGGAAATTATTTGCAGAAGACAGATACATTTATTATAGTCACACATAGTAGTCTCAGCTAAATAATGCATCAGACTATCCTTTTATGATTCTTATTATTATTTTTTTTGGTTATACTCAATATTTTTTATGTTCTCAAAATTTTGAAGAGCAGCTGTAGCTTTTTAGCTTTCAAGTCATCATAATTATTAATTGAGGTAGGCGCCATGCATAGTTGTAATTCAGTCATAGAAAGTGTTTCTTTATTGTCACTGGTCCAGTTCTGTGCACCAAGACCATTGGCAGTTAAAGCACCATGTAGACTTTTCTATTGAATGTATGGTGCAACTGATTAAGCTTTCTTTTTTACCTTCTTCTTGTTTAATTAAATTCTATAATTGTTATAATGTGTTTCTTAATGTTCATTTGCACTACAAGCAACAAGTTTTGCTGGGCTCTCTATCTGTATGTTTTGTTGTAGCTATGACCATTGGACAGAAATTGTCCATGACTTGATTTTTGATTATGTGCCATGTTCAAATTTGAAAACCAGATAATGTACTGGACCTGAAGCTAAATATTTTTTTTTTCGAATTCAAGTTGCTGTGTGTTGATGCTTTTTTTCTGTATCATTATATTAGTTCATATAAAGTGTCTTTGATTTCTCACAAGGGGCTAATGGATCTAGATCATTTAATTGGTACTGCACAAAGGACAGTGTAAATGAGAGCCATTAAGCTTTTTCTTTATGTGCTGCAGTTGTGTATTTGTTTGGCTGCTGATCAAGGCTCTGCAGTTGTCTGCTTTAAATGCTGAGTTGGTAAATAAACTTTTTTACTATCTTAGAGCTGAAATAACTTGAATTATTGTTGCAGTTCATGAATAAAGTTCTTTATGCAAGAGAAGGTGCTAGGAGTATCATGGATAGGACATTTGCCGACTTCCCTTGGCAAGTTCGGGTTGAGGTTGATGGTGTTGAGATTGAGGTTCCTGAGGTCAGTGCGACATAGTTTTGAACGTCTGACATAGCTGTGAAAGTTATTTGCTTACCGAATCGTATTCTGTATCTCTTTTCCCGACAAGATTGTTTTGCCTTGTTACTTTAAAAATCCTTTTTTCTTTAAACTGTGTACTCTTCACTCTTAATTTTAGTTTTATGTTTCTGATGTAAGTTCTTGTATTTTCTTTTGTGCCAAGTTTGTTTCAATGTATAAACCTTTATATAGACACAAACCAAACTGGTGCAGCAATCTCATTGAAAGTGTCTTGTTGCTTTCATCGATTTCAGGATGCAGAGGGTGTCCTTGTAGCTAATATTGGGAGTTATATGGGTGGTGTTGACTTGTGGCAGAATGAAGATGAGAGCTATGATAATTTTGATCCTCAATCTATGCATGACAAAGTGCTTGAGATAGTAAGCATTTCAGGGACATGGCATCTGGGAAAGCTGCAGGTATGTGAAACATCCTTTTGCCTGTGAGATGATCATGACGTAATTAAGTTCTTTTGCCTGTTAAATTTTTTTGTTCAAGTGAAAACTCATGCCTGTTTAGTTGGATAATATATTAGGTAGATGGTTTAAATCTGATTGGAAGGATGTGAAAAATCCTTTGAAGCATATGGGACACCTATCATATGTTTTATCACAAAAAGTTTTATTGAAGTGCAATAAGCTGGCTGCCTGAATGAGGTATCTAGTTTGATGTTTTGAATTGATTGTGTTCTGACCGAATCAATATGCTGTCTTCTCTTAGGTTGCGTTTGGATCGGAGGATTTTGGGCTAAGGATTCAAATCCATAATAACAAAATTGTTGCACTTGTTTGAATATATGGTTTTGAAATCCTTCAGTAATTATTTTTATTTTTATTTTTTGTTATTATGATGGATTTGAAATCCTTCAGTATTAAGTCATTTGAAATCCTTAGCGCTTCCCTCAAATGCAAACATAATGAGTAACTAAAACAAATGCAAAGCGTTATGGAGGAGTGTAAATTTATTAAAAAAAGGCAAAAGTATTTGGAACTTGCATTAGGACTGAAAAATAATCTGGTAAAATATTGTTTACGTGTGTGTTGGACAGGTTGGGCTATCCCGGGCGGGCAGGCTTGGACAGGGGCAGTCGATTAAGATTCAGCTTTTGGCTGGTTTGCCGGTTCAAGTAGATGGAGAACCATGGTTTCAACAGCCTTGTACATTAACCATCTCGCATCATGGACAGGTATCTCTTCCACCCCACAACACCCCCCCCCCCCCCCCCCCAACCACCACCATAATGAAAAGAAGAAAATAAAAGTTTGAAAACAGTTCTAGAAATGAACTCAGCTTGCTATTCTTGGGATGACAATGCTTAACTGTGAGTCTTAAATGAAGCAGTAATCTGCATAAAACAAGTTGCTTGTTTATTACATTAGTCATAGCACTAATCACCTGCTCAGTTCTTCCTTTGTACCATGAATTATGTCATTTTTGTTTTAAGGGCAAGGGTTAATGTATTTATTTTATTCTGAATAATATAAACGTATGTGCCTATTAATCAAACATCGGCAGGTGCAACTTTTAGTCTGTCAAGGAGGTATAATGTTTCATCTGTTGCATTTTTCGTTCATTCTCAGGCCTTTATGTTGAAGAGAGCTGCAGAGGAACCTCTTGGTCATGCAGCTGCAATTATTGCTGATGTCCTTGAGAATGCTGAAACCAGTCATGTTATTAATGCATCACAGAAAAGGGCACTGCTTCAAGAAATGGCTCTGAGGCTGTCCTAGGTTATCTTTTAGGTTTAGCTGTAACCATGTCTATTGATGTACAAATGATCGGTTTTATGTCACCACCTACCTTTTCACTGGTATCCTCTGTTTCATGTGTAATATTTACAAGAAAGAAAAGAATAATACTAGCTGAACCTTATTGTAAAAACTTATCTTCTTCAATGTGAGGCAATTTTGTTGGCGGCATTATTGAGATAGAATATGTGCATATTTCTCTGTTACTTGTAATATTTTGCAATTATGATGATTTTTATGATGAGGTCCTTATGTTTATATCTTAAACAGCTTCAAGTTTTCCATTATTACACGAGTTCGAATTTAAGTTGCTGGAGAATTCATGCATCAGCTGATGCAAAAATGAATTGAAAGAAAGAAGTGCTGGTAACTTTTCTGGTCAACTTGAATGGTGCATTTGCTTTCATGAGCTAATAGTTTGTGTTACAGTCTATTGTGTTTGGCGGACACTATTGTTGCGGAGTGATCCTAATTGCTATATGAATATATATATATATATATATTCATCTGAAACTTGCACCTTTAGCTGTTGAATTTGTTCCCTCTTACCACTCGCTTGACCTTCTTCCAAAGCCGTAGCATGAATCCTCTTGTTCCTTTTGCCTCCGCTGTGCTTTCACTCGCCCCACCATTTTGCTTTGAGCTAGAAATCTTCTTTGGTGTCTTGGAATTCTCTTTGTATATCTGGTCTAAACGGTGGAGGTAGAAGGGGGATTTCAGGTAAGACGAACGAGGAGTTGACAGGCCATTTGAGGCACGGATAGCACGATTAAGCTGTTTGGTGATTGCTTGGAGTTCATAGGAGTCAAGCAGGTTGCTGCCATTGTGCTTTGGGCTGAGTTTCCAGATTGGACTGAGGCGATTTGATGGATGATTTGTTGACTTGAACTCCATTTGAATCCAGTCTGCTGTGCAGATACTGATGCATTGTGTTTTTATCTGTTGGGTTCTTGTTTCATTCTGAATGTTGTGATTTAAGACATGCTTTGTGGATACCGTATTATCGATGTTTCTCTTCGTGTTTAACTAAGTTCACATTGTTTTTGACGATTTTCGTCCAAGTGTTTTAACGAAGTTTAACCCCAGTAAGGAAGTTCCCTAAGATCGGGAATTTATTTTTTTCGTTTTTTCTAAGTGAGTAAACAGTTGACAGAGTATTTAACTTTTATGTATTTTTGAGGAAATGTTCAGATCAACACCGTCGTGAGAGATTTTTCATAGTTTACACCTATTTCATGCGTTTGTTTTACATTCAAAAAGTATTTATTTTGTCTAATGAAAAACTTGTCGAATTCAGATTTCGGTGCTTTTTTTTTCTTTTTATTTTAATATCCAAACATTAAAATTTATTAAAAAAAGGAACTATATTTTTTTTCTATTCAGTTTTGAAGGATAAATGTGGAAAAAATGGTAGTACAAGGAATATAATCATGAACATATAGTATCAACCTTTTCTTTTACAACATCATTTTGTCCAAGAAGAAAATATCATGGAATTTAGTGTTTCATATATATATATATATATATATATATATATATATATTCCTTATTAAATTTCTTGATTCAAATATAGAGCACTAGTTATTTTTTCATACAAACATTTCCTCATTATGGAATGAGAAAATCTCTCTCTTGAATCCAATTTTAATTTCAACTTGGAAAAGTCATATTTTTCCTTAATAATATATTTGTCATTTGATCCAAAAACATTCCATTAGATAAGATCATAGTTGATTAATATTAATAACTCTAGAGTAAAATATAGAAAATGATAAAAAAAAAAAAAACTCTAGAGTAAAATATCATGGGAAAATACGTATTAAAATTTTAACATAATTAATTAAGTTAGAAGTGATAGACTGTGAATCCAAAAAATTTTATTAAACAAATGAATCTTACTATGCTATGCACTTTCTAGTAATGCAAAGAGAATTTTTTTGATTCTTTATCGTGAAAATATATAATAGGTATTTTATACATCAATTTTATGCTTGAATTTCCTTAAAAAATGAAAACATTCATTCGACACATGATCACCATTCATAAATCTCCGTTAGAGTAGCTAAATTTAAGGAAGCAAAAATAATTCAAATTGTATATTTAAAGCGTTACACACCACATATTTACAGTTGCTTTCTCACATATTGTTCAAACGGTAATTATTCCAAATGACATTAGTTTTACAGCGCTATACAATTTTTGGTACATCTAAAATTTTCAAATTCTAATATTTCAAACAACCATTACTTCGGAAATTCCCTCTGCCCTATCTACTCAACTGGGTGTTTTATTGCATAAACTTTAAAGTTATATATTGTTTACTTTTTTCTTCGAATATTCTGAATTGTTATAGTTGAATTGTAAATTTTTTAATGTACTTGTGATTCTTGGACATTAATACAATTATTGTTCAAAAAATAAAAAATAAAAATTTATAGCATGTAAAACTTTTATCACTTGTCTATGGTGTGAATGGATAAGCTTAATCATACAAAGTAGTTATTGTCATGCCATTTTCTTAATTCTCTTTCCAACATTATAAGTGATTTTTTTTTCTATTACCCTTTTCCTATATACCTTTTCTTTTCCTCTTTACTCTACATAGTTAACACCTTTAAGAGAATTCTCAACATGATCTTTTATATTCTCATTTTCTACCTAAACCAAGTCCACATGATCCTGTCATTTCCATGCATAAAGAAGTGAAAATTTATATGTACTATCGATTTTGCGTTCACCCATCTTTGATAATAATAATAATTCATTGTTATCGATGTGGTAAAGTATTTGGGGCATTTATTGAAAGATCTTGGATTCCCATGGAGAGCACTTTGACTTTCTGTGGGTGTGCTCGTTAGTGAATGAACTTTCGACCCCCGTCTTTGGCTCCCATGTGGGTGAACAATTGTGTCATGACATAAGTTATCATTGAATGTCCACTCTAAGTGTGTATAAATTGCTGTCACGCTAACATTTACCTGGTGGTAAAACCAGGGGAAGACCGTCCACCCCCAAAATTAGTCAAGTCAAGCGTGAATACATGATTTATAAAAATAAATAAAAAAAATAATTCCTTGTTATGGTAAATAATTTTTTTTTCCAAAATAAGGGATAGTGATAAAGGCACCCTGACGAGTCATGTGCTCTGGATGCTATGAGGAAGTGACGAGCACGAGGATTGCGTTGTGGGCCTACAGACGATCCTCAATGTTGAGACGGAGTAGACATGCTCCTGTGACATTTGAGATGCATTGTCGAGGCCCAAACTAAAGCCACTAAAGCCCGGGACATAGCTTGTGGGTTGAAGTGAGTAACGAATTGTAATTTAAACTCGAGATAGACGAAAGTTGGATGAAAGTTGGGTGCAACCTAAGTGGCCGCACGAGCAAAAATAGTTTCATTGAGAGAAAAAGAGTCCGCCCGTGATCAACAATTATATTAATGATGATACATAGCAAATGTTAAAGGAATACACATTTTGTAAATCTTATTAATTTGGTTTTTGGGCAAATATTTGGTTTCTTTGAGAAATTTCCAATAATTTTTGCATGTAAGACTGCAAATAGTCATGGGCAAAAATATTTCTAAGATTTTTTATGAAAATTGAAATGGTCGATTAATTTCATTTTCAAGCTTGGGGTGTGGTAGTGCATCCTAATAACGTCGGACAAGTGAAATTATATTTGTTTCATTCATACCACAAAAAAAGCCTACTTTACCATGCATTACATATCAATTTCTTATAGTATATATAAAAGATGATACTAATAGAAAGGTGATAAATTAATATTTCAAAATTTACCCTTCTTCCTCCAATTCGACATCACCAATTCACATACTATTGTTATTGTGGGAGAATTTCACACCAATATAATAATACACTATTAATCACAAAATAAGTATGAATATTCTTTTTAAATTGTGAATAAATATATGATAAAGTATAAATCAATCACTCATTGAACAAATTAGATGTGGTCGCTCCAAGTATGATGAAGGATGACAATGAGTCGGGTTTCGATCGGGTTTATATGGATTTGAGACGCGATTTGCTAAAATTTCAAAAACCTAAACCAAATTCGAGGGTAGACTTATTTTATAAATTAAAAAAATTAAATATTATACTTTTTAAAAAATAATACTATTAGAACTTTTAAAAAAATTGTATTTTTTTAAAAAAATATCATATAAATATATATAATAAATTTTTTTAAAAATAAAAATATTAAATAGGTCGAGTCTTAAAATATAAAATTCAGGACCCGATCTAAATTCATTTATATTATTAAAATCACCTCAAATGAATTCGATTTTGGTAGGTTCGAATTTGAATTCGCGGTGTTGTCATCCCTAAATATTCATCCTTTGGCTCTGAACCTATGGCCTTTGAGCTAATGTTAAAAATTTTGTGATTAACTTATAATATTTTAATGATGTTTTAAAGCTCCATAAATTAAAATCCCAATAAATGTGTGAAGTATTTGTTTTACTCTTTATTGATGTGACTTTCATTGTAATTCATTGATTTTATTGATGGTTATTTAAATTTGTTATTAGTATTATAATGAAATTCATATAGGAATTAATATAAGTTATAGCAACCACAAATAATAAAATCAAAGCATATCGCCATAAATGATTATTAATTTCCACTTACCCATAAAACAAATGATTTTCATGTTGTTTTCAAGGTTGATTCTCATATCTTTTGTTATCAAAGCAGGTAACGAAAATCATATATATATATTATATATATATATAGTCCAAATTTCCTAAAGTTTTCGATTTTGGATTAATTCCAAAAGAAACCGATCTTCTCTTATTCGGTCTTTAGGTAAATTCGATAAGTGAGTTTTTAAATACTCGGGTCGGACTTTTATATAAGTCAACCCTTTTTTCGAATTTATTATACAGTACAGACGGAACTCCCGAAAGGGCCAACAGGCACGCGACGTTTTTACCTTCAGATGAATTCGAATTCCCGATCCTCATGTTTGTTCCCTTTGTACTTTACCATTACGTCATGACCGCTGGCAAACGAAAATCATATTTAAAATACTGATAATTATGCCAGAGCAATATCCCTAAAGCCATAGCAATTTTTTTTTGATTGACCCTTTGGAGAAAATTCAGCAATTGCAAGATTCTTATTATTATTTTTTTAATATAGTAACGTTATGTTTGGATCTAGTTAGGCTTCCTCTTAAAATAAATGTTACTAAAATCCAAGATTCAAACATGAGTATAACATAATTTCAATATATTATCTCCACCATAGTCAACAGCCTCTAAAGAATTTACTCTAGATAGTTTCATGGCCAATGCCCAAAAAATATCTACATAGCTAGAAAGAGTTAGGAATCCATATATATTTTTTTAAAAAAACAAAGTATATAATATGATGATGACGCAATTCTAATATAACTTTCATTATTCACTGCAAAACTTTCACAAAGGAAATGCAAAACAGCAAAGTAAACTTTTTTATATGTTTTTTTTCCATCTCTTCTTTATTTTGTAAACAAATATCTTTTTAAATTTCTTGTTTAAGGAGATGAATTTCTTCTTTTGATTCAAGAATAATTCATTAATTCTTAAAATTCGTAATTTCACTATTGTTCGGGATAGTATGAATTATTTTTGATAAAATCTCATTTACATAATAAAATTTATTTTTGCGTCTTGTTTCGGAATATGTCTATACAAAATACCAAATAATTTTATAAAAATAATGCATCCATGTGTGAAGATTATCAATAAAAAATATATTATCTAGTACAATTATACACATGTATTTAAAAAATAGAAAAACAAGTTAGTACAATATAATCTTATTAAAATAAGAATTAAATTAAAAAATGAATTGTTATACTTATGAGAAACTTAAGAAATTTTTTGTTACATTATTATTTATAAAAAATATATAAGAAATTCTAACGTTCTATGAAAATATTGTATTTTGTTTGATATATTTAAAAATTCGATCAAATTTGTTACTGTGTGTCTACTTTCGTTAGTGTTGTATTTTGGCTAGAGGGTCAAAGGTGTCAATCAATGTAATTTGCCTTGGCAATAGAAAAATTACTCTGGCATTATCACCAGCCATATTAACATATGGTGAGTAGGCCACATTAATTTTTCTTACCATTTTATTAAACATATCTATATTAATCCTACAGTCAGTGATAAATAGACATCACCATGACATAATGACTAGCATTAAGGACTCCGTTGGATCCTCCACGTGTCCATTTTTGCCTACGTGTCAATCCTGTTCTAACTCAATACATAACAGGCATGTCACTTGATCAATATGTCATACATTGTTAAATTGTTTAAAGACTCCTATACATGAACCAGTTTTGCCTGCTATATTATTTTCTCACTGTAATTCTCACTAAAAAGTGACGCTCTCTTTCACACACAGCACACACTGCCAGTGGAGTGTGATTCACGTCTTTTTTCCTTGCAGATTTGAGGCCATTCTATCAGGTACCAACACGTTGTTCTGTCAACATAGATGCCTTCAAATCAAGGTTTTTTTATATATTCATATATATATATATATATATATATATATATATATTATATTTTTATGTGTGTTTTTGTTGTAATAATTATTGTTAATGGTTTGCCTTTGAACTCACTCAATGCCTTTTTGAACCAACGAAAAGCACGTTGTTTCTGAATTCTCAAGCTTTCGTGGCTTTTAATTAATACTTTTATATGGTGATTAAAAAAAATAAAATCAAATTTTTTCATTTTTTTTAAAAGATTGATTTCTCTTTGTCCGTCGGTCCTTGAGATTGCTATATTTAGTGGACAGTAGAGCATGACATGTATTATAGCCACTTCTCCTTCAGTTTCGTCCCTAGATTTCATATATGTTTGAGTATTCCCATGAAAGTGTAACTTAAAAGAGTGTTCTCATGGGCAATAGCTATTTTAATTTTTTTCCCATTTAAGTCAACCATTAAGTGTGCAATAAAAACTTAACTAACATTTATGTGTGTGATTTTGATACAATGAAAGTGGCTTTTTTTTAAAGTTGCTTGTATGAGAAAAGCTGTTCAAATTCCCTTGTTTGTTACTGAAAGGTACAGTTTGGAAACGTGTTGAATGTTCCAATTTGCTTTTTCTTTCCACAAAATAGTAACAGCAGCAAGAAATCTGACTTCTGGCACTTTGCTTAGTTTGTGAAATGTGTTCAGTGGTTCAGATCTCAGACTCTGATTTATCAGTATATAAACAAACACGTCTCTCCTAGGTCTGACACAAAAGTAAAGTCTTTCCCAACTTTAGAGGCCTTTCTCTCCTCTTGTTTTACATACTTCAGTCCTATAGAACAGTCCTTGAGGTGAGGTTCTTGGTCTTAAACTCTGCATATTCTAAGAATTTTCTTCTGATTTTTTGGCAAGATTATGAACCCTTTTTAGCATATCAATTCTTTATTTTTTTTCTTTGGCATGTAGTAATTCTTGTATATTTATGTGGTTGTCACATGTTTGAACTGGTTGGGTTTTTTATTGCTTTTGTTGTTTGTTTTCATATATGTAGCCTTTGCATTGATGGAATTGTCTGAATCACTTGTTTGATGCATCTCGTGTTTAGCTGCATCTCTTAATTGAGTTTCCTTTGTGTAAGTTGCCCTTGTAAAATTTGCTTTCGTACTTGTGAAAAATGAGTAACCTATTGTTTACTTTGCTAACTTGCTCTATGTTGTAGTGATTCCAAATAATCAAAGTGTTGGCAGACAGGAGATATATGAGATTCAGCAAATCTTTTGTGAAAAAACAAATAGAGAAGTTGTTGCATATCAGTGTTTTCTTGTCTTTGAATTTGTGTAATAAATTAAATTATTTAGATCTGTACTTCAGGCAAACATCAATTTATCGAATTAGCAGTTTATACTTGTAAGAGAAACTCGGGTATGTTAATTTTCATAGCTCCTTCTAGTCGGATTCTTTGTACCTTTTCCTAACACCAACCTAGCAGCAGTTGCTTTGCATGTCATATGCAAACTTTTCTCATTACATTTTAGGATACTAAGATGTATTAGGGAAGATGTTTGTGATCTTTTGAACTCTGCAGAAATTCATGACGTACTACTTAATTTTGTCTATGTATTCAAAAGAAATGAACAGATTTCTGGGAAGTTTTTGCTGCCCCTGTTTTATATTTTCCATCTGTTTCGCAATTTTACTCATTTATGGAGATTTGTCATTCACTTCTGACAAGTTTTTTCACACAAAAATTAGCTTGATTTAAAACTTATTCCTAGATTATATTCTTGTAATTCAAGGGCTTTTCATCTCATCAACCATTTTTAGCCACTTTACGCTTTTCCATTTCAATTTTTTGTCAGGCCTCTGAGTGATGCTTAGAAATCCTTGTCTGTTCAAATGCAATGAATATCAATTGAGGCTTGTTGTAAAAAGAAAGCTCCAGCTTTTTTTGGATATATGCTTCTAGTTCATCTTATCAAGTAAATTTTTTCTTTCTTCCAGGTTCTGCCATCTTAGAAAAATGGTGAAGATCTGTTGTATTGGAGCTGGATATGTTGGGGGTCCAACCATGGCCGTGATTGCCCTCAAGTGCCCCTCGATTGAAGTGGCTGTTGTTGATATCTCTGTTGCTCGGATCACAGCCTGGAACAGTGACCAGTTGCCAATTTATGAGCCAGGCCTCGATGAAGTTGTGAAGCAATGCAGAGGAAAGAATCTTTTCTTCAGCACTGACATTGAAAAGCACGTCTCAGAAGCCGACATAATCTTTGTCTCAGTTAATACCCCCACAAAAACTCGAGGCCTAGGTGCTGGCAAAGCTGCAGACCTCACGTATTGGGAGACTGCAGCCCGGATGATTGCAGATGTAGCTAAGTCTGACAAGATTGTAGTTGAGAAATCAACCGTGCCAGTGAAAACTGCTGAGGCAATTGAAAGAATTCTGACCCACAATAGCAAGGGTATCAACTATCAAATCCTTTCTAACCCAGAGTTTCTGGCTGAGGGGACAGCAATTGAGGACCTGTTTAGTCCGGATCGTGTTCTGATTGGAGGAAGAGAAACCCCTGGGGGACAGAAAGCAATCCAGGCCCTGAAATCTGTTTATGCTCACTGGGTTCCTGAAGAAAGGATCATCTGCACCAATCTCTGGTCAGCTGAGCTCTCAAAGCTCGCTGCTAATGCCTTCTTGGCACAGAGGATCTCCTCTGTCAATGCAATGTCAGCACTTTGTGAAGCCACAGGGGCTGATGTTTCACAGGTCTCTCATGCTGTTGGTAAGGACACCAGAATTGGGCCCAAATTCCTGAATGAAAGTGTCGGTTTTGGTGGTTCCTGCTTCCAAAAGGACATCCTCAACTTGGTTTACATTTGTGAGTGTAATGGCCTAACTGAAGTTGCAAACTACTGGAAACAAGTGATAAAAGTGAACGACTACCAGAAGAACCGGTTTGTTAATCGTGTTGTATCCTCCATGTTTAACACAGTTTCAGGTAAAAAGATTGCCATTCTAGGATTTGCCTTCAAGAAGGATACTGGCGACACAAGGGAGACTCCAGCCATTGATGTGTGCAAAGGCCTACTGGGGGACAAGGCTCACTTGAGCATCTATGATCCACAAGTCACAGAGGATCAGATTCAGAGGGACTTGTCGATGAACAAGTTCGACTGGGACCATCCCATTCACCTTCAACCAACAAGTCCTGCCTCAGTGAAGCAGTTAAGTGTAGTTTGGGACGCTTATGAGGCAGCAAAAAACGCACACGGTCTCTGCATCCTCACCGAATGGGACGAGTTCAAAACGCTTGATTACCAAAGGATTTTTGACAACATGCAGAAACCTGCATTTGTTTTTGATGGTAGGAACATTGTGAATGTGGAGAAGCTTAGAGAAATTGGATTCATCGTCTACTCGATTGGTAAGCCAATGGATCCATGGCTCAAGGACATGCCTGCTGTGGCATAGGAAATAACTCTGGCATTTCTCCTCATGCACTAAGAACAGAATCATGAGAGGAAGATCAAATTCTTGAATTCTTTCCCTTGAATACTTTTGTCTGCATATAAGTTTTGGCTAAGATTATGTTTCTGTTTCCTTGTATTTCATTATAAAGCTTTAGTTTCCTTGTATTTCATTATGCTGCTTTTGCTTTTTATAATAAAATAGGATTTGTTGTTATTACAACAATCATTAAGTGCTAATACATATGTAGTTGGTATTTGAGACCTTACCTAAGCTCCACGATAGATCGGGTTCAAATAACACTAGTTTGTATTGACTTGTACCTAAGACAAACATTCTAGGCTTGTTAGGTGACTTCCAACTGAAATTTTCTGACGCTTAAGTTAGATCGGGTTCGAGAAAGGATAAAATGCTAAATACTAAAATTATAAGTAGAAGATTAAAAGTCATATTACCTATTTATTGTAGCAGTTGAGGAGTTTTTATAGGAGTTGACGTGTGGGACAAGTGAGCCTTATACATTTGATAATATTTTAATCATTTATTATTGAAGACGTGTCAAAGATGAATGATTGGGTTGACTCGTATCTTGAGATTGGGTTGGATCACGATCCTGATTAAAAATATGTGTATCTTGCTTTGTTGAGTAAATAAGGTCAAGTAAGGATGGTAACATATAAACATGTTGTGGATTTTTTCAACTTAGAGCAAAACAGATCAACTCAAATATACACAAACGGGAAACAGACAGATTCTTAGAGAATGCAAGAGATGCGACTATAATACGATGGTTTGTTTGGGAGTTGGTTATTTACACAATAATTTGTATGAAGTATAATATTAGTACAAGTTTTTATTGTTTGAAACCTTTTTCTTATGATACTATAGAGTCATTTTATGACTACAACATAATATTGAGATAATAATTTCTTCAATAGTAATTGATATTTTCATAAATTAATGAGATCTATAATTTGTTAATTATACTGTTGTCATTTAATACCTAGATATAATTCGATGTACATAGTTTCAACTAGAAATAAAAAATTCTACTCTTATTTAATCAACGTAATTCTTTATATATGTAGTAAGAAATATGTATGATAGGTGTATTAAGTGATTCACCTAAAAAAATATGAGTGTTTTTTAAGTAAATTATAAAATGTGTACAAGAAATAGAAATATTTTCAAATATTGGTATATATAAATACTATATAAGTGCAATATGTGTTTTTACTAAAAGAGCTTACAATGACATCCAAGTTTTTAAGAGTAAAAAATAATAAATTTCATTTAATCCTTTTACACTCTTATACAATTTCACTTTATTCCCATATATTTTTAATTGTCTCACTTTATCCCCTTATACTTTCATTTAGTTTCACTTTACCCCATTTCTATTAACTTTGGTTAATTCCAATAATTAGCACCTTTTATAATCATTTAAAATGGCCAAATTGCCCTTATCTCTAATAAACATACTTATACAAGTGCTATTTGTAGAAAGACGATGTCAAGCCTTTGTGTCAATCTGTAGTAATATTGCTTCCTTCCCTACTAGCAGTAGCAATATTGGTATTATCCTGCAAAAAACATATAGTTAATACCAAATGGATGTATTATAATATAATTAAATGTGTAAGTTTAACACGAAAAAAATTCTCTACCGATACAGTAGAATCTGTAGTAGTGGCTGTATTCTTTTTTGGCTTAGAAGGATTCTTACAGGAAAGCTTGTTATGCCCAAATTCATCACAATTGCTGCGTTTTATCCTTTTTCCCAATCTTCTAATACTTGAAGTATTCTTTGGTTCATCAGGAGCTCTTTTGCTTGTCTTCTTAGGCCTTCCTGGTGCTTTTCTAACTTTAGGAGGATTAAATAGTTCACCATCAACCTCATCCCAGTTCAGCCTATCTGGTATTGGGTAGATCATATGCTCATAACTTTTCATATAAGTTTCTTTCCAGTAATACCTATGCACAAATTCCTCAACTCTCCTTCTATCATGCATTATTGCTGCACATGCATGGAGACAAGGTATTCCAGTCAGATCAAATTTTTTGCATGAGCAATGACTTCTCTTCATATTAACAATGAAAGATCTAATTCCCACATAAACTTCAAATATCAAATTCCCTGCCAATCTTACTTCACAATTTGTTGACTCAAACTTCATTTGCTCGAGATTTTTCATTATTTTAGGGCAAAAATCTCACCACTCATGTTATTGGCCAACTCTTTATTCTCCTGAAATCTAGTCATCAATTGCTGTCTTATCATCTCCATCATAGTGATGGTAGGTTTGTCCCTTGCATCCTTAATGTACTGATTAAATGACTCAGAGATATTGTTGCTTATCATATCACACTTTGCATTAGTAGAAAAATGTGATCTGGCCCAACTAGAAGGATGCTCTTTGATCAACCATTTATAAGCTCCCATATTTAATGCTCTAAGCTCATCCATGTGTTTTTTGAACTCCTCCATAGTATAACCAGATGCAGCACCCCACACCAATTGTTTCAAGTCTTCTCCTTTGTACAGATTCTTAAAGTTTGCATATAAGTGCCTCATGCAAAATCTATGTTCAACATCGGGCATAATACTCTTGAAAGTCTCAGTCAAACCCTGCAAATTTGTTAAGTACAAATTAAAAATTAGTGATAGCATTACATATGAAATACCTTAACAAGTAATAGAAATTAAATAGTTTTCAAACCTTTTATCTGTCTGATATATATATCCATCCCATTTCTTCAGGTCTGCCTATGATGTCATTAAGTAAGCTCAGAAACCAAGTCCAAGAATCCTTGTTTTCAGCTTCTACCGCTGCCATGGCCAATGGAAACATTTGGTTGTTCCCATCCCTCCCTACAGCATGCATCAGTTGGCCACTGTATGGTCCTTTCAAGTGACAAGCATCAAGGCCTATTACAGGTGATAAGTGCATATTTTTATATTTATTTGTATCAATTCTTTTATGTCTTCTTTGATTTGTTCTTATTAATAATTGGTTTTTATTAATGTTTTGTGTGTGATAGGAGTTTGAGAATGAAAAGATCGAAAATGAGCCAAAACGAAGTTGAAAGAAACATTCATGGGCCAACTTGACACGGTTTCACTGCGGCAGTATTTGTATTTTGGGCATAAATGTCTGATCCAAAGCTCTATTGACCTGATTCTTAACTTATTAGAAATATAAGAGATGGATCTATAACTTTTATATTGGAAACATTTCCCAATTCAATTTATTTCAAAGAGTAAAATTCAGTTAAAGAGTCAAACATGCACTAAAACTTCCAGATATGACAGTATTTGTATATTCAGCATAAATCTCTCCACAAATGTGATATTGATTTGATTCAAGTGGCTATAAAAAGCTAACTGATAGAGATACAATTGTTATGAAGATACTAAAAGACAATTCAACCTATAAAGAGGTCAAACATCAATTGAAATAGGCTAAATCGTATCAGAAACTGAACTGAAGGAACAAAAACAGCAGCAACGGCACCTAGGCGCCAAACAGAACAGAGAGCACGGCGCCTAAGTGCCAAAACAGGGCACCTAGGCACCAGAAATAGAGAAATGGTGCCTAAGCGCCAAAACAGGGCGCCTAGGCGCCATCCATGTGACAAAACTGATATTTTTGCTTGGAGTGGTGACAAGTGGCGATCCTTTACACCTTTTGGCACATGTTTGTGATATGTATACACTAGATACATATATCAAACCACATACATTACATATTTTACAACACATATTCCTCACTTTACACAAAATACACAACACATCTTACATACTTTACACCAAATCACATCACCATCTCACACTTTATAAAAGAGCACTATCTCTCAACACAAACATGAATTTTCAGATTCACTCACTCTCTACATTCATTCACATTTTGAAAGCACTCTTGGGGTTTTTGGAGCTTCAAGGAAGAAAAAGTAGAAGAGGCTTGGAGGAGGAGACATCCATAATCTACCATCAACCTCAAGTATCTTCTTCAACCAATAAGTTTCTTTGATTCCCAATGTTGCTAATTTTTATTCTCTTGTCATTTCTTATCATGTTAGACTAAACTTCCTTATTGGCTGAGGTTGATTTCAAAACCCTAAATATGAGTTCTTGTAATTGAATGTTTGATATTATTGATCAATCTCCCAATTGAAGTTGTTTATGTTTTTCTATACTTAATGTATTATGGGTATTTTCTTGCTTTGTTTGGGTGCGCAACCAAGTCGGGTTTGAAAATTTCCTACAACTAGATTAGATATTTTAGATCCGTAATTGTCTTGAATTTCTAATCATATGCAGTAAATTGTGATTAATGATTATGGGATATTTTTGTTAATTGCAATGGAAAATATAACCTAAGTTAAATGACCCGATCTTGTGTGGTTGTTGTTTAGATCAATTTATCTTTTTTATTTTAATGCATCCATTGGATTAAATCTAGAGAGCTTGTTATAGGTTGTTTGGTTAGTAGAGAATTAGATAGAGAGCTTGTTCTATCTAACGAGAAACTAAGGAAAGATTGGGGTAGTAGAACTTGTTATTACCTACGGTTGATAATTTCATTGGCAAATTGTTCATAATATTGATATGAAATTAGAACTCATTGTCTAGTGGAGGCGAATGAAACCTCAACCTACTTTAATCGATTGTTGATTGTTGTTTTGATTTTGATTGATTTATATTTTAATTAGTTTTAATTTTTGTGACTTAGTTAATCAACTCAATCCCCCCCCAAACGTTTGTTGTTTATTTCTAGAGTTTGCTTGTTGAAGTCTTAGTTTTAGGTTAGTAATTTTGAAGTTAAAATTCTTAGTTAGTTGAGTCGATAGTAAATCAATTAGTGTTGATCCTCGTGGGATCGACTCTTACTCGCACTATACTCATTAAAAATTTATTAAAGAGTAAGGTTTAAATTTGGTAGGCCTACGACAACTGACCAAGTTATTGGCACCGTTGCCGGGGAATCAAGCGTCTAATTGATTTATAATCCTTTTTAATTTTTGTTTTACTTTACTTAGTTTAATTTATTTTATTTTCTAATTATAAATATGGCTTTTTATTTTCAACAATTCATCACCCACAATGATTTACAACTGCCACCTAAGAGTCTCAATGAGGTGCACACATCACTTATTGAATAAAAGCTCTCACACCTCACCTCTTTAGTGCATGAAATGGTTGTAGGGCAACAAATCAAAGCATGTGGAGTATGTTGTATGGTAGGACATCCCACGAATATGTGTCCATCCCTACAAGAAGGTTTTATGGAGCAAGCAAATATGATTGGTGGTTTTCCTGATCAACCAAGGCAAAGTTATAATCCATTCTCTAACACTTATAATGAAGGATGTAATGATCACCCAAATTTGAAATACGGGAACCAACAACAACAACCCACTTCATTTCAAATGTCAAACCAACCATCGGATTTTCTCTAATTGAATGTGCAACCACCCTTTCAATCTCCACAATAATTAGGCGCATCCTTGGAGGATCTCGTGAAAGCACTTGCTACCAACAATATGCAATTTCAATAAACCACACAAGCACGTCTCCAATATATTGAGAATCAAGTGGGGCAAATGGCCACTAGCTTAAACCAATTGGAAACACAAGGATGGGGCAAGTTACCTTCCCAATCCATGGAGAATTCTAAGGAAGATGCAAATGCCATGACTCTTAGAACCTAGAAGCAATTGGAGTCTACTAGCTTGCTAACAAAAAGAGCATCCAAAGAGGTCGAGAATGGCGAATCAAGCAATATCATCCATTCCTTAGATGATTCTTACTTTTCAACTCATCTACCACTCATAGTCAAAGAGAATCCAAAGTCGGTAACCATTTCTAAACCTCTCTCTCATACTTGTATAACATATCTATCTTTTTCTAGCAGGTTAGCAAAGTCTAAGAAAAAGGAGCATGAAAAGGAGATCCGTGAAATTTTTCAAAAAGTAGAGGTAAACATCTTTCTTCTTGATGTCATCAAGCAAGTGCCTCGCTATGCCAAACTTCTCAAGGAGCTATGCACCAACCAATGAAAGTTGAGAGAGGATGAAGAAACACTCACAATGGAGCTTAAACCAATTCCGAACCATCTCAAATATATCTACTTGAGTGAGAAAGAAACACTATTAGTTCACATTGCTAAAGACCTCACTCAAGTACTAAAAGATAAACTTTTCCGTGTGTTTTGAAATCATAAGACATGATTGGATGGACGATGGCAATGTTAGCATATGTTGATCAGTATAAAAGGAGGTGATGTCGGGCTGAGGACATTAAACTAAGCGCTTATTGAGAGGCAACCCAACATATGGAAAAGAAGGCATTGAGAGCTTACAATCACAGATTTGATTTCTCTAACTCTCATTCTCTTTTCTTTCTATCCATTTTATTTTATGTAGTTCTTTTATTTTGATTTGATTGTGTATAATCCAACCCTATTGCATTTAATTCTTTATTTTAGTAGCTTAGGCTAACATTGAGGATAATGTAAGAATTAAGTGTGGGGGGGAGGATTTAGACTTACATTTTTTTAATTTTTGAGTCCTAAGTCTTTTTCTAATTTCTATGATGAGAAATGAGCATGAATGATATGGTTATGCGTGACGATACGTGTTGTTTTAGACCTTGATGTTATTCTTTGGTTGATATATTTTTTGGTGATGATCATACTCAACTCTTTTTGCACAAATAGCTATGTTCTTTGGTATGGAAACAAGCATATCAAAATAGGTAGTTCTTATACCCTCACTTTAATTATCACTTAGGTTTCGACATGTGGAAGTTGAATATTAGAACTCTTTCGAAGGTTTATTGAGGCGAACAACTGATTGAGGATCATTTGAAAAATGATTAAGGCACTAGGCTTTCTAGCACCATGGCCAAATCAACTTGTTCCCCTTATGATGTTCCAAGAAGAACATCCCCCATAGTGAGCCGAACTTTTTATTTAATAAGCTATTTCATTGATAACCATATATTCTTACCTAGCCTAAATACACTATTATCCTACCCTTGTTCTAAAAATGAATTGGAACTTGAGAGACACTTCAATGACAAGGTGAGCTTGCAAAAGAAATTTGGGGTGAAATAGAAGATAAGTGTGGGGGAGATAAAAAAAAAAGAAAGAAAGAAAAGAAGGAAGAAAGTTGCAAAATAAAATAATAATAATAATAAAAAAACTTATTGTGAGTGGCAACTACAAATGGGATATTTCAAAGTTTATGAGAATGATGAAAAATGGTCTAACACAATAATATTAGGCCCAATGTTGAAACTTGTGGATTATGAGAATCATTCCTTGAAAAAATTTATGTCTGAAGTTTTTAGAATTTTTGTTGTATCATTTCCATTTCTTTTTTATACCACACACTATCCCTTGGCCCCATTACAACTATTGTTTAAGACTTTTTTGATTTCATGTGATACCTTCAGTGTAGTGGAGATATGTACCAAAGGAAGAGCCGATGATGTTCGACTCTTTCATTAGAAACCGGGTGATAGCTTTTGTGAGGTTCTATGAGAATTCACTTATTTAAATCATGTATGGTTTCATCACTATTGACAATGGCTATTCACACACACACTTGAGTATGATTGTTGTGAAAATTTATTGATTTTTGAATAACTAAGGGTTAAATTCAACACTTATTTGATTTCATTATCATATTACTTTGTTGCTCCATGAGAATTAATCATTGGAAGATAGGTGTCATGGGTGTTTGTGGGTATCACCACTGGATGCCCTCACAAGACTACAACTCATCCTCTATGGTCCACTTAGGGGTTTAAAGGCTTGTTGCATGTGCTAAATGCAATCGTGATTTCCTACGAAAGTGGATAAGCTTAGTTTGTGTTTATGTCTTGTTTTAGGTTTGCTCGAGGACGAGCAAAGGTTAAGTGTGGGGGAATTTGATAAGTGCATATTTTTATATTTATTTGTATCAATTCTTATATGTCTTCTTTACTTTAGTCTTGTTAATAATAGGTTTTTATTAATATTTTGTGTGTGATAGGAGTTTGAAAATGAAAAGATCGAAAATGAGCCAAAACGAAGTTGAAAGAAGCATTCTTGGGCCAACTTGACACGATTCTAATGTGGCAGTATTTGTATTTTGGGCATAAATATCTGATCCAAAGCTCTATTGACCTTATTCTTAGCTTATTAGAAAGATAAGAGATGGATCTATAACTTTCATGTTGAAAATATTTCCCAATTCAATTTATTTTAAAGAGTAAAATTCAGTTAAAGAGTCAAACATGTACTAAAACTTCTAGATATGACAGTCTTTATATATTCAGCATAACTCTCTCCACAAATGTGATATTGATCTAATTCAAGTAGATATAGAAAGCTAACAGATAGGGATACAATTGTTATGAAGAAATTAAAAGATAATTCAGTCTATAAAGAGGTTAAACATCAGTCGAAAGAGGCTAAACCGTATCAGAAACTAAACTAAAGGAACAAAAAAGAGCAACAACGGCGCCTAGACGCCAAAACAGGGTGCCTAGGCGCCATCCATGTGACAAAAATGATGTTTTTTCTTGGAGTGGTGACAAGTGGCAATCCTTTATACCTTTTGGCACATGTTTGTGATATGTATACACTAGATACATATATCAAACCACACACATTACATACTTTACAACACATATTCCTCACTTTACACAAAATACACAACACATCTTATACACTTTCCACCAAATCACATCACCATCTCACACTTTATAAAAGGGAACTATCATCTCAACACAAATATGAATTTTTAGATTCACTCACTCTCTACATTCATTCACATTTTGAAAGCACTCTTGGGGTTTTTGGAGCTTCAAGGAAGAAAAAGTGGAAGAGGCTTAGAGGAGGAGACATCCATAATTTACCATCAACCTCAAGTATCTTCTTCAACCAATAAGTTTCTTTGATTCCCAATATTGCTAATTTTTATTCTCCTGTCATTTCTTATCATATTAGGCTAAACTTCCTTATTGGCTGAGGTTGATTTCAAAACTCTAGATATGAGTTCTTGTAATTGAATGTTTGATATTATTGATCAATCTCCCAATTGAAGTTGTTTATGTTTTTCTATACTTAATGTGTTATGGGTATTTTCTTGCTTTGTTTGGGTGCGCAACCAAGTCGGGTTTGAAAATTTCCTACAACTAGATTAGAGATTTTAGATCCATAATTGTCTTGAATTTCTAATTATGTGTAGTAAATTGTGATTAATGATTATGGGATATTTTTGTCAATTGCAATGGAAAACATAACCTAAGTTAAATGACCCGAGCTTGTGTGGTTGTTGTTTAGATCAATCTATCTTTCTTATTTTAATGCATCCATTGGATTAAATCTAGAGAGCTTGTTTTAGGTTGTTTGGTGGGTAGAAAATTAGATAGAGAGCTTGTTCTATCTAACGAGAAACTAAGAAAAGATTGGGGCAGTAGACATTGTTATTACCTACGATTGATAATTTCATTGGCAAATTATTCATAATATTGATATGAAATTAGAACTCAGTGTCTAGTAGAGGCGAATGAAACATCAACCTACTTTAATCGATTGTTGATTTTTGTTTTAATTTTGATTGATTTATATTTTAATTAGTTTTAATTTTTGTGACTTAGTTAATCAACTCAATCCCCCCCAAACGTTTGTTGTTTATTTCTAGAGTTTGCTTGTTGAAGTCTTAGTTTTAGGTTAGTAATTTTGAAGTTAAAATTCTTAGTTAGTTAAGTCGATAGTAAATCAATTAGCTTTGATCCTCGTAGGATCGACTCTTATTCGCACTATACTCATTAAAAATTTATTGAAGAGTAAGGTTTAAATTTGGTAGGACTATGACAATCGACCAACAGGCCTGCATCCAACCACAAATCCTTTAATGTGTGCTGAGTATTGTAAAAACAACCTCTGATTTGGCCAAAGTCTCTCAACTGTGATAGTAGCTACACTACCAGGATTCATCTTCTTAACTATGCCACAATAGCCTCTAACCTTGTAGAAGTCTTTCCTATGATCACCCTCAATTACCTCAAGAGCTTTCCACTTAGCTCTATAAATCTGGTTTCTTGAGACAAATATACTTTGCTCCTTTCTCACAGCCTTTTTCATTGCCTTTGGTTTCCATTGGGGATCATTTATGAGCTTATTAAGGTACTTGTTTGCTAACCAAGTACTTGTTGCACTCTTTAGCTTATATCTTCTATGATGAATAGAGCGCTCTCTCAAACTCTTAATTTGAAATGTTTTACTTCCTTGCATTTTAGATGCATGAACTCTAAATGGACAATCATCAGCACACACAACTGTAATTCTGCCACTTTCATTTTTTATGAATTTGAAATCATAGCCTTTTTTGATTGAGTGTTCTCTTAAAGCAGCCCCAAATATAGTAGCATCTTTGTAAATCATGCCTAACCTTAGCTTAGGGTTTTCCATATCCTTAGCTTCATTAAAACAGGATCGGAATTGTCTACTTCTTCGTCAGAGTTTAGGGGTGTGTCATTCAAGTCACTATCACTAGCATAGAAACATGCATCCCTATCATCTGGTTCTTGTTCATCTTCAATACTATCATACTCATTCCCCTCAAATGAATCAAGGCTAGAATCAGACATATTATGCATATCCCCTAGTACATATTCATCATCTATGGGTATGTCCTCAACACAAATCGGCAGTTTTCCATTATCATTATTTAAGTTAACCTGAACATCATGAAAAATCTCAATATTTTCATCATCAATACATGTACTAGCTTTAATACTTTGAATAACACCACCATCCTTTGCCATACTATTATCAAAACTTAATATTCCACCACTATTGTCATTTTCAACGTAAAGACATACTACATCATAAGCCTCATATTCTTTAAACATAACCAGTATATCTGTATAAGACAGAATCATTCTCAACCAAGTATCAAATTCACTATTTGGAACTAAGTAATACACATTAGCATTTTCTGACAAGCCCAATTGATCAATCCATTGTTTTAGTTCAGTCATACTAATCATACTTGAATCTATGCCATCCAATTGATTTAAACTTCCTCCAATATACTGCATAGGTGGCCCCAATTCAAAATAGCCCCCATAATGCAATTTGATGGTGACCATAGCTACAAAATGAAAAAAAAAACATAAAGATGAACCAATAATAATGATACATTGTAGCATAATTAGTCAAATTAATAAATAGAGATTATTGTTAGATCATTCTATAATTTTTGTTGAAAGTGGACACTATAATTATAAAAATCTATAAATAATTCTAAACAAAAATGGAACTATTACTTATCAGAGTGGAATATATAATATAAAGCTAGTATAAGTTTTTGTTATTGGAACCATGAATCAAGTGAAATTCCTATCTTCAAAGCCAAATTACATAATAATAAAACCACTACTCATAAAAAATTAAACCATATAATATTTTAAACATAAAATTGAAGTTTTTAGGCTCTCTCATTCTCCTTTACTTTTTTCCTTAAGTTCACATTCTTCTTTCAAAAATTTTAATTAACTTATTGTTGGTAACAATCCCATATTTTATATTCCCCACCTATACACATACATCATTCCAGTTATTTTAAATTCTCTCAACCAGAAGTTGCAGAGTAGTTAGAATATAAAAATCAGAGCACCAAAGTAAAATATGGATTTATTTTTTAAAGTTTGGAACTTTGGAAATGCTGCGATTTGGATCACTGAAGACGACAACACCAATATAAACAAATACAAGAGTTAATTTCAAAAATACAAATACAAGAGTTAATTTCAAAAATACAGAAAAAAAGAAAAATGGAGAACATGGCATACCTTCAAGTTTGAGGAATGGACTCTCACAATCAGTTTTAAATCAAGTTTAGGATTTTAATTGGGGAATAGAAGAACACTAAGTCAGTCGTCTTTGAGAATGGGAAAAAAATGTTTGCTCTCTATCTTCTAACTTAATTGTGGGCTTTTTGGTAACTGTAATAAGTGGAATTAATCATAGTTAACAAAACAAATGGTGCTAATTATTGGAGTTAACCAAAGTCAATGGAATAGGGGTAAAGTGAGAGTAAATGAGAGTATAGAGGTTAAAGTGAGACAAATAAGAATATAAGGGAGTAAAGTGAGATTGGATAAGAATACAAGGGGTGAAGTTAGATTTACCCCTTTTAAACATACAAATAAAAGAAGGAATAATTATAAAGACATCCTTGAGGTATTGTGCAAACATACATACTGTTGGATTCGCGCGATTCCGGGAAACATATACGCAGCGGAATTTAAAAATTTTTAAAAATATAAATATACATTACATCACATGTAATTAAAACGAATCCCGAAACCCTTTCACGATTACTCAGTTGTGCATTTTTTAATAGTTAAAATAAGAAAGTTTTATAAACTCTTACCTTGATTTGCACTCCGGCTGATGTAGGGATTGAAACGATTCAAATCGTTATCCCTGCATGAAAGTATCTCCATGTTCTTCAATTCAAAACCCCTTTGATTGAAAATTGATTCACTTCTAGGATCCCAAATGTTATCCCTCTAACGGTATCCACACCTTGAATGCCCACTCGCAATCGAATCCTATGCTAGTAGTTTTCGATTCGATAATTCTATCCTAGAATGATTTTGTTTGGAACAAGAACACACTAACAATTAGTATTTTAGGTGTTTAATTTAATTCTTAATTCAACAATTAAATCAAGAATTAAACTAGATAAAAGGTTGGTGAACTTTTGGAGATTGAAAGGAAATGAGGGACGAATTTTTTTGGGATGAAAGAAAACTATTTTTCTTCACAAAAATCTGCAATTAAATCCCCATAAAAATATCCAAGAAGATTGTCAATAAAGGCAACCACAAGTCCTTTTCATATAGAACTCTTCTTCCTTTCTTATCTCCAACTCTTTTGGTAAGTTTCCTTATCCCATAAGGACTTTTCTTTTTTCCTTATTACCTCATAGAAATTGAATTATCAATTCAACATGCAAGTACGGTCTTTCCGTCATCTAATCTCCCGATTGACCCTAGGGCATGGATATTGAGTCGAAACCCTATTAACTCAATAACTATGTTTACATTCCTAGTAGCTTGACTCGATGATGAATAATTAGAAAACCCCACATTTAATTTTCATCCAACCTTGGCCAAGGATTTTAGAGTCAAGTACAGTGGAACACATAGGAGATTCACCTATTCATCTAGATAGGTGATGGATCCTTTGTTGGCCACTCATTAATCTCCATACATGAAGATGTTACACCCAATATAAACCCCTTGTGATTGTCATGAAATCGGAAAATATATCAAAGTACAATATGTCATGCACAAGGTTACCATGGTGCCTCAAGTCCAAGAACTAATTCTTGCACTATCGTAACGAGAAAATTCCCATTCGACAATAGAATATTTTCAATTGGGAATTTTTAGGTGGGGTTGTTCAGTGTACTTGTTTCCAACAAGCACCCACATACATGCACTAGTGTCTCCACACCAATACCTATGGAACGAGGCATCCTCCTTTCGAGCCTGCATCGTATGCTCAAGTTTCAACGGGATCAATGATGTCCCATCTTATTAATCCTTAACTTGGAACATTTTAAGATCACAGCCTTAGAGGCATATTCCACGATCACCATCATATGTGTAACCATGCCCCATAGCTATGTGTGATCTAAGGACTTTATCTAATTCTTATAATGAATTTAAGATAAAGATTGCCATTTAAATGATATTAATATAAATAAAAATGATTCGCAAGAGTATAAGAACGGTTAGAACAATTGGCACGCCGGACACTACTCTAACACATACATCCCTCAAATTTGGATAATTACATGTCCCTGATTTATTTGGTTGTCTAACATATGTCCTTGTCTAACATATAGACCCAACTTTAAAGATTTTTATAGAAAAATATGATATCAACAAAAAATAATAAAAATTCATTTTTTTTTCTTTGTGTTGACTGATTCAAGGGATTGGCAATTTTTTTAAAACCAAATTACCTTAGAGATATTAAACTATGTTTGGTATAACTACAAGGAGACATTCTAAGGGTTTTAAATTTATATTCACTTTTCCTAATATTTGTCTGTCATCGTATATATAGCTCTAGCTATTTGTTATACCCTCGGTGATCATTATTTTGTGAAAATCATATTTCTTTAAACCCCTAAAGTTTGTCTAAATTTATAAAAATATCCCTCGAAGTTTTTCTATATTTACACAAACTCCTCTAAGATTTATCCAATTTATACTAACTTCTCCTTAAATATAATTTCTCTAACTTATGATAAAATTTTAAAATTATATTTTATAGCATTAATAAATGCATTCTAAATTATTTTGATTAAAACTATTATCTTTTTTATAATTTTTTTTACTCGTGTCCCTTATATTTTACTTTCTCTATCACCTTACCTTTTATTTTTAAAATTAATGAGCACGTAGTGCTGTTGATGTTATTTTTTAAATAATCGATCAACTATTTGTCCAAGAACCCAAATTTTAGAAGTTAACTTGACTCTTTTAGCCTTGACAACAAGCATCATGGACTTGGTTTTTGATTAAAAGTGTCTTTAAATGTTTAGCATGTTTTAATATTTTATTAGGATAAAACACATGATCTAACTATAAATGTAAAAATTTCAAGAAATGAAATTATGATGTGACAAATCTTAGAGGAGATCATGTAATTTGGACATACCTCAAGGGAGGTTTGCGTATTTTTTAACCAAAAATGTAAAAGAGTAATTTAATTCTTAAAAAATGTTAAAATTTTGTAACAGTTGATAACTTTATGTAATTATCCTTAAAAGAAAAGACATGTAGCAATAGAGATGAACAATTAACATACACATGCATATACAATCTTGAATATAGATGAATATGAACTTCCTTTTGCAACGTAGTGGAAAAGCTACATGATGGCATATAACGATGGCAATGGGCGGGTTCTAACCCGAACTTGCCTTAAATCTGCACTGTTTGGATGGGTTTTTACTATTCTAAATGGATTTGAGACATGTTTTGGGTTTTCATTTTCAAATCCATCCTATTTAATTTTTTATTTTTTAATATATTATATTTACATTTATGTGATATTTTTAAAAAATTTCAGTGTATATTTTTTTAATATATTACTCAATATTTTTAAAATAATAAAATAGGTCTAATCTATTGGGTTCACGTCCTAATAAACCTTGTCAAGATGGGTTTCGAATTTGGCCAAACCCACCCATTGCCATCCCTAATAACGTATGGTTGATCAGTGCATATTTTTTACATGTTTATATCAATTGCTTTAAATCTTCCTTGCTTTGTACTTGTTAATATTAATTTTTTATTAATATTTTGTGTATGATAGGATTTGGGGAGTTAAGGGATTGAAAATGAGCTAAAATGGAGCTAAAACAAGTATTATTGGGCCAAATTTCATTACAATGGTGCTATTGAGGCAATTGTTTGTATTTTGGGCATACGGTTTTACTCCAAAGACATATTGACCTAATTCTTGATTCATTAGAAATCTAAGAGACATGATACAATTTTTATGTTGACAACTTAGCCTAGTTCAATTGATTTCGAAGAGAAAAATCAGATTAAAGAGTAAGCAGTGCACTAAAACTTCTATATATGGTAGTCTTTGTATTTTTGCAATAACTTTCTCCAAAGATTTGATGTTGAGCTTATTCAAATAGCTCTAGAAAACTAATAAATAGAGCTACAATTCATATAAAAAATATAAAAGTTAATTCATTCAGGAAGAAGGTTAAAAATTAATTGCAAAATACTAGAAAAAGCAGAATATTCGCATGGCACCGTGTGTGAAAATACTTAGGCGCTACAATGCCGTAAACTTGCGCACTAGTTCACACACCAAAAAAAAAAGAATATCTAAAACATGATTTTTGGCCCTATTTTCTCTTGGATTTAAATGAGTATAAAATGGAAAAACCTTAACACTTCAAGCACTCATTCTTAGATACACATTTTAGGTCTAGGGCATTATAAAAAGAGAAGAAAAAGATATTTGGAGAAGAAGCTTCCTCCACCACGAGGATCTCTTCATCATGATCAAATTTCTTCTTCCTCTTTTCAATTCTTTTGAACTCTTAATGTCTTTTGTTTTATTCTTCTTGTTTATTTCAATTATGCTAAACTAGATTTTTTATTTGGTTAAGGGTGATTTCAAAATTCTAGACAAGAATTTGTGTAATGAAGTATTTAATGTTATTCCCCACTTATCTAATTGAGATTATTTATGTTCTTCTATGATTAATCTCTTTATGGTTGTTTTCTTGTTTAATTTGGATGCGCAACCAAGTTGGTCTTGAGAATTATCTATAATTGGATTAGAAATCTTGGTCCATAATTATTGTGAATAATCATGAGTAATAAATTATGATTAATAATTATGAGATGTTTTTGTTAATTGCAATGATGAACATAACCTAAGTTGAACAATCAACCTTGTGTGTTTGTTGTTTAAACCAATCTATATTTCTTGTCTTAATGCTTTCATTGAATTAAATCTAGATAACTTATTCTAGGTTATTTCATGGTTAGGGAATTAGGTAGAGATATTATTTACTCAACGACAAACTAAGAAAAGATTGGGATAATAAAACTTATTGTTATCTACGGTTGGTAATGTTAATGGAAACTTAGGGATAATATTGATGTCAATTTACAATTCGTTGTCTAGTGGTGGCGAATGAAACCTTAACCAAACCTTTATCACTCTTGTGTTCATTTGCTTGATTCTTGTTTTTAGCATTCTAGTTTAGTTTATTTTCTGCAAATTAGTTAATTGAATCAAAAGTTGTCTTTGAATTCACTTGTTGAGTCTTAGAGTCTTAGGTTGTTAATTAATGAGTCGAGTCTTTAGTCAACAATCTATAGTAAATTCAATTAGTCTCAATCTTCGTGGGATCGACTATTACTCATACTATACTTATTAAAAGTAATGGAGTAGTAAGATTTAATTTGATAAGTTCGACGAAAACCTACCAATGGTACAAGGACCCGTACATAATTATGTTTACATTATCCCAACATACAAGTTATAGATAATTTATGTGATTCTTAAGGTGTTTGGGGACTCCTCATCTACGGTAATCATAATTGTTAGTGTATCGTGCATCCCATCATATTGATGGATTTAATTGTCTTGAGCTGAGAATCCTAAGTCCCAAGACCTCCTAATAATAATCCAACTTCTTTTCCACTAGTATAAAACCTTCTTAATAATAACATTTGTGTGAGTAACCTCAATCTATAGATACTCGACCCCTAGCCACAAGGCATTTTATTTGATCCCATTGTAGAGATAAGGTCTTGAAAGTTAGCCATAGCATAATAATAATACGTGTAGTGATTGAACATTTATTTCAGTTAGCATGTCTGGTACACGACATGGATATTCCTGAAATGGCCTTTCCCGTAACCTTCTATTTTCATTTGATATCATAAGTGATGTGGCATCACCTTGATTCTTTAATTCTTAGGCTGGATGTCAACTTTAAAGTGGGTCACTGCCTCCATCACAGTAAGTTGTTAAGGGCACCAGGGTTTTCCCGATGAAAACCCTCCAACGCTCAAGTTAGAAACAAAGAGAGAAAGATAATCTAAGAGCAAAGAACTTAGATCTATAGAAATGCAAATGAATTGTATATCATAAAAAAAGTAACAGAATAGGATATTTATAGATTTCTATAGGAGGGTTGTTATCTTGTGTTGGATAGTGCGTGGACCATATGAGCCCTATAGGCCTAGTGGAATGAATCAACTTGATGGGCCTCTTTAAGTTATCTTATGGGGCTTTATGTTCTTAAGCCATATCTCATCAATAAGAAACATCAAGTAGAAGGGAAATACATTGCCTTTATAATCCAACCTCTCCTACAACTCCTCTATATAAAGAAAAGCATGGAATTGTACATGAGGAAGGGTTGTCCCATCTTTTTATCTTTCTTTCCTACCAAAGCAAAAGAGAAATTGCATCCATTCTCTCATCTAATCTGCCTATCATCCCTCCTACCAAACATACGCTTATTTAAGGGAGTAACATTATGTTAAATTAAATAGGGTGAATTGAAAAAGTCTTCAATTTAATAAAAAGATTCCAATCATGAAAATGTGTCTCCAATTTAATAAAAAACTTTTAACCTTGAGAAAGTGCCTAATGAATATGACCGGCCACAAGGATTCATATGAAGAGTTGTGATTGTTCAGTAATATTGATAGGACACGATGAATATACGCATCTATTCATATATAAGAGGTACATAGTAAAGGTTGTGAACCTTCATGAAGGATGCAATGCGAACTACTAGATCGTAACCATATCTTAAAGATGCGATCAAATAGTCCAGATTGAGTCCAATCACGTTGAGACACCTAAAAATCTATAAATAGAGCCCCTAATCCATTTTCTCCATTCCAACATAATTCGAGTCAATTGTTTATTCTTTCTCCTACTCTTATAGTCTTCCAAAATAATCTCTGATTATTTTTGAGCTCCTTGCTATTCTTCGAAGAAGAATATAGTCAAACTATTGGTTCGACTGACAAGATTAGTATATACTGCACTAATCTTGTAAGAAGTGTTATATCTTGGGAGACAAATGTATTAGTTTCTATAGCACCAATGTAGGGGACGAAAATTTTAGATTTAAATCTAAATCTCCATTAGACATACGACCAATATTCTTAAGATAGATTTTTTATGGCTACTACTGAAGTGCCAACTGAATGAAGAAATGGAGCAACTACTAGCTCTAATCCAGTGATCATGCCTCTAGCTTCTCAACATAATAAACTAGAGAAATTTACTGGAGTTCATTTTAAGAGATGACAACAAAATATGATGTTCTATCTCACTAATATGAACCTAGCGAGGTTCCTGATGGAAGATGCCCCTACCGTTATGGAGGGAGAAAATGATCTGCAGAAAAGGGAAATATTCAATGTATGGAGTCAAAACGACTTCTTAGGTAGGAACTACATGCTTAATGGACTAGACAACACATTGTATAATGTGTACTATTCTTTCAAAATTGCAAAAGAGCTATAGAATTCTCTTAACAAGAAGTACAATATGCTGACATATAGAAATTTATCGTTGGCAAATTTCTTGACTTTAAGATGGTTGACAAAGACTATTATCAGGCAGGTGCAAGAGATGTAGATCATCGTACATGACATAGTAGCTGAAGGGATGATACTGAGGAATCTTTCAAAGTTGTTGCTCTGATTGAGAAGCTGCCTCCATTAAGGAAAGATTTCAAAAACTATCTCAAGCACAAACACAAAGAGATGACAATGGAATATCTAATTATTTATCTTTGAATTGAGAAAGACAACAGGGTTGTAGAACAGAAGGTTTGTGCTAACCTAATGGAGGCCAAAGCTAACATGGTAGACTCCAAAGCTAAGAAAAGTAAGAAAATGAAGCATTCTGGCTCATCTAAGAATAAGGATGTAAAACGGTTCAAGGGTAATTGCTACAACTATGGCAAGCCAATCCACAAGGTGAAGGATTGCCGATTTCTGAAGAAGGTCAAAACATCATAGAAGACAAGATAGTGTCAGTAGACATATGGGACCTTATGCTATCGGCTATTGTGTTTGAAGCCAACTTGGTGGATAACCCAAGAGAATGGTAGGTTGACATATGAGCTATATACCACATTTGCTCGGACAAGGAGATGTTCTCCACATACAATCTGATCAATGGAAGGAAGCTGTTCATGGGTAACTCATCAACTTCCAATATAGTTGGATTGGGCAAAGTGGTATTGAAGATGACATCAGGCAATTAGCTGACAATCATTGATGTACTACATATTCCAGATATCCAAAAAAATTTAGTATCTAGTTCACTACTTGTCAAGAGTGGATTTAGGCTAGTATTTGAATCCGACAAATTTGTACTGACAAAAAATAATCAATTTATAGAAAAGGGATACATAGCCAAAGGGCTATTCAAAATGAATGTAGTACCTGTAATCAATTTTTATTTCACATTAGACTAGGTTATGTTAACCGAGCTTACCTAAGAAAGCTGCAACCTTAGGCCTTATACCTAAACTTAATACTAATGATAAATACAAATATGACATTTGTGTTGAAGATAAGTTTGCTAAAAAAACCTTTAGTTCAACTGAAAGGAGTAGCAAACCTCTAAGCTTAATACATAGTGACATATATGATCTAAAGTTTGTTCAAAGCCGAGGTGGTAAAAAGTATTTATTACCTTCATTGATGATCACACTGGATATTGCTATGTATATTTACTAAGTAGTAAAGGTGAGGCTTTGAACGCTTTCGTCACTTATAAAAATGAAGTTGAAAATCAACTTAGTGGGACGATTAAGATATTAAGATCCAACATAGGTGGAGAATATGATTCATGTTTTGGTGAGTTATGCACTAAGTTTGGATTTATTCACCAAACCACAACTCTATATACACCTCAGTAGAATGGAATTACTGAGAGAAAGAATACAACTCTTAAGGACATGATTAATGTTATGCTTATCAGTTCTGGATTACCTTAGAACTTGTGGGGGCGAAGCGGTTCTTATAGATAACTTTATTTTAAATAGAGTTCCTTACAAGAAAACCGGATCAATACCTTATGAAATTTGGAAAGGTTGAGTGCCTTGCTATAAATACTTGAAAGTATAGGGATATCTAGTTAAAGTAGTTATACCACCTACTAAAAAGATCAAGTTAGGTCCTAAAACTGTTCATTGCATTTTGGTTGGATATGGAATGAACAGTAGTGCATATAAATTTTTAGTATATAAATATGATTATTAGTGACATTCATGTGAACATAATCATGAATCCAGAGATGTTGAATTCTTTAAAGATGTGTTCCTCTCTAAGATATTCAAGTGAATACTCAAAAGAGAACGCATGAAGCTGTATTTAAGAATGACATACTAAACCTAAAAAGAGTAAGAGAGCTGAAGTAGCTAAATCCTTCGGTCCAGATTTTATGACATGAAAGATTGAGAATGAACCTCAAACCTTTAACGAGACTATGGCTAGTCCAGAGCTCTATTTTGGAAGGAAGCTATAGATAGTGAAATAGAATCCATTATAGGTAATAATACCTGGCATTTGGTTGATCTTTCTTCGAGAGCTAAACTAATTGTATGCAAATGGATTTTTAAGAAAAAATTAAACGCAAATGGATTTTTAAGAAAAAAGATAAAGGCAAATAGTTCAATTGATAAACATAAAGCTAGACTTGTTGCCAAGGAATATCGTCAAAAGGAAGGTGTTGGCTATTTTGACACATTCACCAGTAACAAAAATTACGTCAATCCGGATCTTAATGGCTATAGTAACCTTGTATGATTTGCACATACATTAGATAGATGTAAAAATTACATTTGAAAATGATGATCTGGATGAAGAAATTTATATGCAGTAACTGATGGCTTCAGAGTAAAAGGACAAGAACATAAAGTGTATAGACTTGTTAAATCTTTTTATAGTTTGAAACAAGCCCCTAACAATGGCATGAAAAGTTTGATAGTGCCATGATAAGAAAAGGGTTCATCATAAATGAGTGTGATAAATGTGTCTACTTCAAAATATTTAGAGAAACACATGTACTCATATGTCTTTATGTAGATAACATGTTCATATTAGAAACTGTTATGGACGTCGTCAATAAGACAAAATAAGATAAAGAAAATGCTTAATACTAACTTTGACATGAAAGATATGGGTGAAGCTGATGTGATCTTGGGAATGAAGACCTCTATAACACCTAATGAGATATCATTATCTCAATCATATTATGTTGATAAAGTGATTAAGAGATTTAAGTCCCATGATATTAAAGAGATAAATAATCCATTTTTTCCGCATATTGTTCTTTACAAGAATATAGAAAATGGAAAACAACATTTAGAATATTCCCAAATCATTGGAAGCTTAATGTACTTAATGAATTATACGAGGCTAGACATAGCTTATGCTGTAAGTAAGCTAAGTAAATTTACAAGTAACCCAAATAATGACCACAGGAGTACGTTAGAGTATCCCAATACTTGGAAAGAACCAATAAGTATGCATTACACTATGGAAATATTCTTCAGTTAGTGAAGGATATAGTAATGCAAATTGGATTTTAGATACTATTGAATCTAAGTCAACTAGTGGCTATGAAATTTACTCTTGGTGGTGGAACTATTCATGAAAACCTTTTAAACAAACACGTATAGTTTGTTTCACTATAGAATCTGAGTTTATAGCTTTTGATAAAGGTGGAGAATAAGCAAAATAGTTAAGGCGTTTATTTAAAGATATTCTAATATGACCAAAATCGGTGTTAGCAATATGCATTCATTACGATAGCCAAGCAGCTATTGCTAGGGCACAAAATATTGTACATAACGATAAGTCATATATATATTTGTCGAAGATATAATACCATTAGGTAGTTTCTCTCTAATAGAACTATGTCGATTGATTTTGTAAAATCAAAAGATAATCTATCTTATCCGTTTAGTAAGGGGTTATCAAGAGAGCACATAGACTGTCATTAAGGGAAATGTAACTTAAAGAATGAATGAGTCACCTTAATAGAAACCTAACCTAGCGTCTGGAGATCATACATACTAGGTTCAATAGAAAAACTAAGTTATTGACTTGATTATAAGCACTTAGGAATTTAATTACTTCCTATTTCTAGGATGCTAATAAGTGTGACCTACAAAATAGCTAAGGATAAATATTGCTTTTAATGATACCTATATCTTGTAAAAGTACAAGTGGAGTATAGTAGGACACTCTTTATAGGACATCACCTATGTGAGTGTGAACATGGCCGGTTCTATAAGAATTTTGATAGGTGAATTCTCTAGAACACTTGCAGAATTTAAGATAGTTCATGACCGAAATAATGAACATAATAGAGAACCAAACTTGATATGAGAGTTAGTGTGTGAAGCTTATTGATTGGGCTTGCAATAACGATTGACAATTCAAAACTTTGAGTTCATTGATTAGCCAAATGAGTCCAATAAGCTTTTACTTGGGAAGGTTCAAAGCGAAAACTACCTATCTCTATGTACTATCTTTCAGCCAATATTCTTCTTTATCATTCTTATTTTGTGTCAACTTCTTCCATTCATATGGGAGATTGTTGGAATAAATAGGGTGAATTAAAAAAGTCTCCAATTTAATAAAAAACTTCCAAACTTGAAAATGTATCTCCAATTTATGAAAAGCTTTTAAGCTTGAAAACATGCCTAATGAATATAACCGGTCATAAGGGTTCATATGAAGAGTTGTGATTGTTCAGTAATATCGATAGGGCACAATGAATAGACACATTAATTCATATGTAATAGGTGCATAGTAAGAGTTGTGAACCTTCATGAAGGATGCAATGTAAACTACTAGATCGCAATCATATCTTAAGGATATGATCTAATGGTTCAGATTGACTCTAATCAAGGGACATGACCAATCACAATGAGATGCCTAGAAATATATAAATAGAGCCCCTATTCCATTTTCTCCACCCTAAAATAGTTCAAGTTAATTGTTTATTCTTTCTCCAGCTCCTTGTTATTCTTTGAAGAAGAATATAATCAAGCTTTTAGTTCGACAGACAATATTAGTATAGTATTGTACTAATCTTGTAAGAAGTGTTATATTTTGGGAGTCAGACGTCTTAATTTCTATAGTACCAATGTAGGGGACAAAATTTATCTTAAAGAGATTAGTTTTGTGCTTACCTCACTTAAGCTAAAACTCTAGATTTAAATCCAAATCTCCTTTCGACATACAACCAACACATTCAGATTCATATATGGTCCATAGACCATGAATTGTTAGACCATACTAGCTCACTCTAGGCCACGAATGATCTAATAACCTATGGTCCCTAAATCATCATGATCCTAAGACCGTGTAGGAAAATTTATAAGTGTTTTAATTATATAGCAAAAAAAGTCACAAATGATTTGGTTATTTAGTTCCTAAGCATTTGTCACTAGTAGGACTTGGAATAATATTAGTACGAATCCTAAATAGTCTAAAAAGTAGAAAGTGAAATGAGATACTTATTATCTAGCTTCTAAAATTTTATCTCATCATCATAATAGGATTAGGAAGTAAGCCATGAACAATTGCATAATCTTTCTGATATATTGCCTTATCGATTATGAAAAGCCAAAGCCATTGTTATTATTATAGTTTGTCTTGAATTGAGTACCAACTTTCTTAGTACATGGTTTTGTGTTTGCTTGATGCTTAATTGGACACATAAGTGATGATTATCAAAAGGAGAAGATTTTTCCAACAATCAAGAACACAAATATTCAGCAAGATTTGTAGCTAAGAGAAGATATGTCCAAATATTTAGCGATCCTAATTGTATATTTACATGATTAGCTAGATTTGCTCTGTGTAGTTATACATACCTTTGTATCTATACTGTTGGAAAGTAGGTAAGTGTAATATCAAGTGGTTGGACTAATTTGGACAGAGTAACAACTGATAGTCGAGGTAAGTGTTGTACTCTTTATCTTTAAGATGAAATTGCCCCGCACAGAATGCTTACAAAAAATTGGCAATTATCTCCCAAGACACAATGACTAACTTCTTATGATAGTAGCACAAATCAAAAGAACTACAAACTTAAAGTACTTCTGAACTCTCTTAGAAGATTTGGGAGTACAAGAAGTGAATTGAGATTTAAGTAAATGAAAATGCCAAAATGGGGATCTATTTATAATTGGTGAAAGTTGTGGGTAACGAACACAACCTTTGGAAATGCGATGACTGGACAGATACTTGGCGCTTACTAAATGGTCACGTCTGTTCGATACTGACTGGACGAGCACCACTGTCTAACAGATGCCATTTGGTCATGATTGGGTTTCTACCCATTCATTTCGTTAGTTGTTTTCATACAACACCACGCATTATTATTTAAATCAATCCCGTAGTTGTGTTCAGACTGGAAGAAAAATAATTAAAAATTTAATAAGATTTTTAATTTTTTTTGTATGAAAAGATTATATCGAATGGGCTAACCAAGCAAACCCAATCCAGGCATAATCGATCCAAACCAGTAGGCTGATAATGCGTGCTCATAGGCTTTGGTCCATACCTACAAGGATGTTGGTCTCCCATTTTCCAAAAAATGTTGTAGCCCTTGGGTCTCAAATCCAAGTATCTAACTTGAACTAAATAAAGTGGGCATACTTTTGCATATTTTTTAATGTGGGATGATAAATTTTCACCTTCCCATATTTCTATATTTTAATAATTAATGTTTTCAAGTAGCTTACTTTACGCACTAATTTCTCATTTAGCCGAAATTAATTTTGAGAAATTACATATACTAAACTCATCTACCCACGACGTAGATTATGTTTAAAGAAATTACTAAAATATTGGTTAAAGTTGGGTTAAAACTCAATTTTCGTAAAGCAATTTCCAATAGTCCCCCACAAGAATGAAATTAATGCATGTGAGTATGCAGACACTAAAGAGAGTTCAAGCAAAAATATATTGCATCGGGTGAGATAGCTTGTGACTTTGAACCGTCCTTAGTAGAATACTATTAGATTTACTAGTGATAGAATCTATTGCCTTTTTTTTTTAAATCCTAAGTGATGTAAAAAGTATTGTAACATCTAGATAGAGCATATAGTGAAAATAAAAAGATAACACTAGGATTTTTACGTGCTTCAAGTATAACATACTCTACATGCACTAGGCCATCCTATGTATTCCACTAATTAGTTGTTCTTGTAAGCTCCTCTCGACTTTAGTCAGCACTGCTGGATTCTCTCCAACTCTGAACTCCTTCAGATGGTTGATGCGGTCTTCTTCTAAAAAACTTTCACCTTCTTCTCCCGAAGAATGTATATGAATAATCAGCACTGCTAGACTCCCTCCAACTCTGAACTCATTCAGATGGTTGATGTGGTCTTCTCCAGAAGACCTTTCACCTTCTTCTCCCAAAGAATTTATGAGAGTAAACTTCGCCTCATACTTGAATTACTTTCGTTGTACTATTCAGTTCATCCACTTAGTTTCTTCAATGTTGAGACTTGGTATATATGCAGTTGTGTATTTCAACCCAAATCCCCTTAAAATCGGGTCTTTATTCCTGCATATTTGAAGAGATTAATTTATTGATTTGTTGTCTTATCCATAAAATTCTGCAATTCTTCTCTTACCTTATCAAAATAAATTAAGTGTATCTTTATTTTCAACATATTTATCACAAGTGTGACTTTACAAAATACTAAAAATAAATATTTTGAAAAATTTTGAATTATGGAAACCTGCACATAATAATTTATAATTAATTAATTAATTAATTAATTAATTAATTAAATCCTATTCTGTTAGTGTTGCAACATCTCTCATAATATTTCTTGCAATACTTGATTTCTATGCAAAATGCCAATTTCTAAAAATGCCAATTTCTAAAAATGTCAATCTTTTCTAACATTAACATTCTCCACCTTTGGAATTTTTGGTCAAAATCAACAAAAGCTTCCCCTGAAACTCAGATGCAGGTTTCAAAATTCAGTATCAATAACAATATTAAAATGTTGTAACATAATTATTGCAACACTTGTTCTTATAACATACAACAAAATATTGGTACTACCCCCTCTGCATAGTTGAACCAAATACTAAAATAGATAAAATTCCAACAAAGCATAAACCAAATATCAAATGTTATTGTCTAGAGTACCATTATACGCATTGACAGATCACAACAAAAAGCATTTGCAATTAAAAAACATAAGTCATGATCAATCATCATCTTCATCAACATCCTTATTTCCACACTGCAAAATAAGCACCAAATATTTCTTTATATTTCCACACATAGGCACACACTTATACTCATTGGAATCAAATATAATGAAGGAATGTCATGCAAAAGTGTTTGAGCCCATCTGAAAATGCTCAAATTAAAGGAAAGAACAGCAAGAAACATCATAACTGAAAGCAAATTTGGAATATTCACGGGAATACGTAGGAATACGGGTGTTCCTACCTCGGACTCTCTCTCGAGGGAGCAAGGGTTTCCAAGCCCTAAGCCACCAGATCCACCATCTAAACATTCTTTCATGGATTTTCTTCGGCCACCTACGGCCTACATTGCTCCTCCATCCCCTCGAGCAGTGAAGAAAGGGCTTTCTAAAATTCTGCCGGTGATCAGGCAACATACTACCTATAAAGGTGTGCGTGCTCTTTTCTTACGTGAAGATGAAATTATTGTGGCTCCTTTCAAGTTTACATTAGTGGGAAAATTTTCCCACGGATACCCATACTTCATCAAGATAAAGAAATGTTTCGCAACTTTTGGATTAAAAGGGGGATATAAAATTAGAATTTTAAATGCTAAACAATCACTTGAAGAAGATTACTCAAGGTTATGGCTTAAGCAAACACTCTTCATCGAGTGTTTTCCAATGCGGGTGTTCAAATAGATACCTGATTTTGATCCAAGAGAGGAATCTCCAATAGCTCCGGTGTGGATTAGGTTGCTAGGGCTACCTATACATCTGTTTGACAAACGGGTGCTTTTTAACATTGCTAGATTAATTGGTAAACCTCTTAGAATTGATGAAGCTATATTAGACTACTCTCGCCCTAGTTTTGCTAGGGTTTGCATAGGGCTAAATTTGATGGATGAAATGGTGGATCATGTATGGATTGGATCACAGAAAAGAGCTTTCATGCAATGGGTATTATACGAAAATCCTCCAAAATATTGTACTCATTGTATGCATTTAGGTCATACCTCGGAAAATTGTTTTGTTAAGGGTACTAAATTTAAACCACCGGCATCTCATGGTGAAGACTTACGTACAAAACTGGATATAATGAAAGGTAAGGCTATTTTAGAAGAAGCATTAACATCAAAGGAGAATGGACAATCCTCAGGACAAATAGTTAAAGAAACTGTGGAGACTATTTTAGAATTGATAGTCCGACCAACAGGTGATGGGAGTCACAATAGGGATTTACCTCAATCATTCAGTTCAAGAAGGTCTGAAGATGTTAGGATTACTATAGATCCATTGACACAAGATGGGGATGTTGTTGAAACGGAGGAAATGCAGGATAAATTTCTCGGGAATGATAGTGAAGCAAATAATATTGCTTAAACTGATGAAGTAGGTACTATAGTTAGAGCTTCAGAAACTGATAAGCATTTACAGAAGAAAATTAATGTTGAGTAGAAAAGAGTATGTGTATCCTCAGATATTTTGGATTGATGATTCTTTTAATGCTAAAGGTAACAGGTTTGCATCATTGATTTCTGAGGAGGTAGCTGAAGGGGAAATAAATGAGGATTTAGGGTTGAACCATAATCCTAATCTAACTAAATTACCTGCCATTATGGAATTCTGGGGGATCAGTCTACTGACTTTGTTTTCTTGGAAGCACAAGCACAAATTGGTCATCATCGCAGAAATTCAGGCAGCCCAGAACTGCTTGGGGAACATGGTTAGATTATTTTATACAATCAAGCGGTTCAGCCAAAAAGAAATCAACATACAAAGCTTCAGGTTCGTACTCGTAATCAGCTTAAACGTCAAGGCGAGAATCCAACTGAGGGTTCTGATTTTTAATTATTTTAATGATTAAAATCATTATTTAGAATGTTCATGGTGTTGGAAATAAGTTCACAAAGATTTAATTAAGGAGCATTGACCATAATTAGTGGTTATATCGGAACCATGTATTAAACTTAATGAGCAATATATGTTGAGATTATTTGGTTTTGATAAAGTAGTAGCTAATTGTTCAATAAAATTTGGTGTTTCTGGGAAAGTTGTACAAAGATTGAGGTTTTAGTTGATAACTGTCAATTTCTTCATTTTCGGGTATCGTTTATGGCCCCGAATACGCGACTTTTGTTTATGAAAAAACTACAGTTACAGATAAGATGGAATTATGGGATGGAATTCGTACTGTAGCTACGAAGGATCCTTGGATGGTAGGAGGAGATTTTAATGCAATCCTCCAACCTACAGAGAAGAAAGGATGATCAGATCCTAATATTAAAAGTATGGATGATTTTAATAGTAGGGTGATGGATTGTGAGTTAATTGATGGTGGTTTTGAAGGTTCAATTTACACTTGGATGAATAACAAGATGTGGGAATGGCTCGATCGTATTTTCTTTTTTTCGGAGTGGAATAAACTATTTTTATCCACAAGGATCTCTCATTTGTCCGAGCTTGTTCAGATCACCATGCTCTTCTAGCACACTGTGAGGACACTAATCAAAGATTACCAACTGCTTTTAGATTTTTACATATGTGGGTGGAACATGAGAAATTTTTGGAAATAGTAAAGACAGTATGGAACTTTCCTTGCTCGGACACAGGCCTTATCAAACTTCAGCAAAAATTGTACCGTTTAAAAAAACATCTCAAATGGTGGAACAAACATATTTTTGGGGATGTTTTTGAGCGGGTTAAGGCTACTTTTGCGAAAATGGCTCATCTTGAGAAAATTTCTGATCAAGACCCAACAGAATTAAATTTGATGCAGTTGAATAAGGGTCGAGCACTGTATGCTCAAGCTTTGGCTATAGAAGAATCTTTCTGGAAACAAAAATCAGCGTGTAAGTGGTTAAAGGAAGGAGAGCGTAATACGAAATACTTTCATGCTAAAGTAAAGAAGAATAGACAGAAATCTATTATTCACTCCATCTGGGATGATGGGACATTCATCTCGGATAAAAAAGAAATGCAAGAGTCAACTTGTAAGTTCTTTAGTAATTTGTTTACGGTTGATGAGTTGTGTACATCATTAGGTCTTTTGGATTGCATACCAAAATTGGTGTCAGAAGAGGAGTGTAATAAATTATGTACATCACTTTCTATATTGGAACTGAAAGAAACTATTTTTAGCCCTGATCTTAATAGTGTTGCTGGCCCCGATGAATTTTTGGCATATTTTTTTCAACATTGTTGGGAGATAGAGGCTATGGATCTTTTGGAAGGTTGCACGGCCTTTTTTAATGGATCTTCATTATCAAGGAATTTCTCAGCTACTACCATCGTATTGATTCCAAAAGTAAAATCTCCTAGCTCGTGGAGTGAATTCTGACCAATTAGTTTATGTAATGTCTCATATAAGATCATTTCGAAAATCATCTCCAGAAGGTTGGGTACCATACTGCCTAAGTTGATTTCTCCTATGCAGAGTGGTTTTGTTTCAGGGAGGATCATAAGTGATAATATCTTACTTGTGCAAGAGTAGATACATTCTCTTGATAATCTGTGTAAGAATGAGAATGTGATTTTTAAACTTGATATGACTAAGGCATATGATAGGGTTCATTAGCCTTATTTATATTTAGTTTGTCGGCGGTTTGGATTTTTGGAGCAATGGATTAATTTGATCAAGCAATGTATTGAATCAGCCTGGTTTTCTATTTTAATATATGGAGCATCGGCAGGTTTTTTCAAGTCTTTTCACGGTCTTCAACAAGGTGATCCTCTTTCACCTTTACTTTTTATTCTTAGCTCGGAGGTTCTTTCACGGGGATTGCAGGATTTGTTTTATCAAAATAATGGTCTAGTTTACCATTCTGCTAGAGGTTTATTAGTGTCCCATCTTGCCTATGTTGATGATGTTTTGATTTTCACAAAATTTTCTAAGTCGGGGCTTAGGAGGGTGATGGATTTTCTCTATGAATATGAACAAATCTCGGACCAGCTGGTAAATCATGCAAAAAGCTAATTTGTTTCAAGCTAACGTATTCCTCTTAATCGGGTTTTGGTAATTAAAAGATTTATGGGTTTCATCTTTAAGGAGTTGCCTCTAACTTATTTAGGATCTCTATTGTATAAGGATCATAAGAAGAATGTTTTATTTGAGGACCTTATTTCAAAATTTTGAATGAGACTGTAGGGTTGGGAAGCTCAATTGCTATCAATTGGAGGTCGATTAATGCTCATCAAACATGTGTGAGCTGCAATACCTATCTATATTTTACAAGTATTGCACCCATCTAAAGCCGTGTTACATAAGATTAAGATGCTTTTCGCTCCATTTTTCTGGGGCACTTCGAGTGATATTAAAAAATTCATTGGTGTGCTTGGGAGAAGGTTTGCTATCCTATTGATGAAGGCGGATTAGGAGTTCGGGCTTTGGAGGATGTCGCTCATTCTTTTGATATCAAAATGTGGTGGAGATTCGTACAAGTAAATTGTTATGGGCTGAATTCATGAGGTCTAAGTATTGCTATATCATCCAATTGTTGCTACGGTAACATTAAATCATTCTATGATTTGGTGTAAACTAGTTAAAATTAGGCCATTTGCACAACCAAATATTTTTTGGAGTATTGGCAAGGGAGACATGTCTTCTGGTTTGATAAGTGGTTTCAGGAGCAACCTTTAAAGGATTTGTGCATGGTTCAAAATGATTCCCTTAGGGTGAAGGATCTTTGGAAAGACTGAGCCTGGGATATGAACTTATTATCATCTTATCTTCCTAATGACTTGGTATAATGAAAGTTAGTAAGGTGGCTTTTGATATAGAGGATCAAGATAAGCCTTGGTGGACTTTATCCTTGGATGGTTGTTTCTCACTTGTTGGATAAGGGATTCATCAGACCGAGCTTTTCACCTTGGGGAGCACCAGTTCTGTTTGTACGTAAGAAGGATGGCACCATGAGACTGTGCATCGATTATCGAGAGTTGAATAGGGTCACAATTAAGAATAAGTATCCGTTACCCAGAATTGATGATTTATTTGACCAACTTCAGGGTGCCGCAATATTTTCAAAGATTGACTTACGCTCTGGGTACCATCAATTGAAGATAAAGGAAGAGGATGTCCCCAAGACGGCATTTAGTACAAAATATGGGCACTATGAATTTTTGGTGATGCCATTTGGATTGACTAACGCTCCAGCAGCATTCAAGGATTTGATGAACAGAGTGTTTAAAGAATTTCTGGATAAATTTGTTATTGTGTTCATAGATGACATTCTAGTTTACTCCAGAACTAAAGAAGAGCATGCCGCACATTTAACACAAGTACTAGAGGTCCTGAAAGTGAAGCAGTTATACACCAAATTCAAGAAATGCGAGTTTTGGTTGGATCGTGTGGTATTCTTGGGACATGTTATATCAGGAGTGGGAATATCAGTAGATCCAAGTAAAGTTGAAGCTATCAACAACTGGATGCAACCTACGGATCCTTCAGAGGTGCGCAGTTTTCTGGGTTTAGCTGAATATTACCGAAGATTTGTGGAGGGGTTTTCCAAGATTGCAATGCCATTGACACAATTAACCAGAAAATGGGTGATGTTTAGATGGACAGATATGTGTGAGCGAAGTTTCCAGGAGCTGAAAAAGAGGCTGACTTCAGCACCTATTCTCTCAATTCCATCAGGTACGGGAGGATTTGTAATTTACAGTGACGCGTCGAAGAATGGATTAGGATGTGTACTGATGCAGAATGGCAAAGTAATTGCGTATGCATCCAGGCAACTTAAAGAGTACGAAAAGAATTACCCCACGCACGACTTGGAACTTGCTGCTGTAGTATTTGCGCTTAAAATATGGAGGCACTATTTATATGGTGAACGGTGCGAGATCTATACTGATCACAAGAGCCTCAAATACTTCTTCACACAGAAAGAGTTGAATATGCGGCAGCGAAGATGGCTAGAACTGGTAAAAGATTATGATTATGTGATCAATTACCACCCGGTAAAGCCAACGTTGTAGCTGATGCATTGAGCCGGAAATCCACACAAAGTACAATGGCTATGGCTTTAATTCAAAAACCGGAACTAAATGAGTTGAAGAAAATGAATATAGATTTTACAGACAGGAGTAATAGAGGCAAAGTTGGCAGCCCTGATGCTTCAGCCTACGCTAATTGATAGGATCAAACAGGGACATCGAGATGATGAATATCTCATCAATATGAGAAAATATGTTGCTACAGGGAAGTCTCCTGAATTTGAGATGACTCAGAATGATATTTTACAATTTAGAGGGCGGTTTTGTGTGCCAAATATTGATAACATTCAGGAAGATATTTTAAAAGAGGCACATTCAACCCCTTATTCAGTACATCCAGGGGCTACCAAGATGTATAGAGACTTGAAAATGCATTATTGGTGTCCGGGTATGAAAAAGAACATCGCCCAGCATGTGGAGCAATGTTTAACATGTCAGCAAATAAAGGCCGAACATCAAAGACCCGCAGGGACTTTACAACCTCTACTTATTCCAGAATGGAAATGGGAAAGGATCACCATAGATTTCGTAACTGGTTTGCCAAAGACTACTAAGAGTCATGATGCTATTTGGGTTATCGTCGATAGATTGACCAAGTCTGCTCATTTCCTTCCCATATGTTCTACCTATTCCATGGATCGCTATGCCCAATTATACATTCAGGAGATTGTCAGACTTCATGGTGTGCCATTGTCTATTGTTTCTGATAGAGATTCAAGATTTTTATCTACTTTTTGGAGGAGTTTACACAAAGCTTTGGGAACACAATTATCATTCAGTACAGCATATCATCCTCAGACGGATGGGCAATCTGAACGAACAATACAGATGTTGGAGGATATGCTCAGAGCCTGTGTATTAGACTTCCAAGGTCAGTGGAGTAAATTCCTACCTTTGGTGGAGTTTTCGTACAACAACAGCTATCAGACTAGCATTGGAATGGCTCCCTATGAAGCATTGTATGGCAGAAAATGTAGGTCTCCGATACACTGGGATGAAGTTGGTGAGAAGAAACTTTTGGGCCCAGATATGATTCGAGAGATGACAGAAGTTGTGTTACAGATTCGACAAAGAATGCAAACTGCCCAAAATCGACAGAAAAGTTATGCAGATCGACGAAGAAGGGCATTGGAGTTTGCGATAGGAGATCAGGTATTTTTGAAAGTAGCACCAATGAAGGGCATCATGCGGTTTGGGAAGAAAGGAAAATTGAGTCCCAGATGCATTGGCCCATTCTCGGTGATTGAAAGAATTGGTGATGTTTCTTACAGACTAGATCTGCCAACATCTATGTCCCAAATACACAATGTATTTCATGTGTCTATGCTGAGGAAATATATTGCTAATCCTTCTCACATTCTGAAGAATGAACTAGTGGAATTAAAGGCAGATTTGAGCTACGAAGAAAAGCCTGTACAGATTTTATTACGAGAAGTGAAGCAGCTAAGAAATAAACAGATTCCATTGGTTAAAGTGTTATGGAGAAACCAATTAGTAGAAGAGGCCACTTGGGAAAGGGATGATGAAATGAGAACTAAGTATCCTGAACTTTTCGGTAAGTGAAATTTCGGGGATGAAATTTTTATAAGGAGGGGAGGATGTGATACCCGAGCCTCTTATTACTCACATGGCCAAATATAATTCATGCATTACGTGTTAATTTTATATGCTATTTGCATTTCTATTGACATTGCATAATTTATTTCATTTTATACGACATTCTTGAATATTAAACTTAATTCTGAAGCTCTTGCACGGTATTAGTTATTGAATTTCCTAATCTAAGTAGTTGATTTTATATTGAAATAAGAAGAAAATGAGGTGGATCAATATTAGATATAGATGGGATCTATAGGTTATAATTTTGGAAGTGTTAAAAGTGTTACTAGTAAGCTTATACGGTTTAATTTAATTTGATCAAGTTATTTCCAAAGTATATATTTGTAAATTAGCATACTTGGGATATTGGACATGATATAATGTGATTTAAGTGTCATATTACAAGGCTCATATGTGCATATGATTTTAGAAATGCAAACTAGATAATTCTTTAAGAATCGGATGCGAATCGGTTTGGAGATCGAATGAACGGACATAGGAATTACTTATGGGAATGAATGGTGATTAAGATAGGTTGCAACCAAATAAAAATAGGTGAGACACACAAGATTAGGGCTGCAAGATAAGGGACAAAATCAGATTTTGACATTTACTTGCCTCATGCTTTCTTATTAAGCTTAAGCTAACATCTCAAGCTAACACCTCAAACCTTCACCCTTAAGCAACGACCAGACCCTCATTTCAGCTATTTTCATCTTCCAAACACACACCTTAAGGTCTCCAAGTGATCCAAATTGATTCCAAGTTGAAATAAAAGCAAGAAAAGCAAAGAAGAAGTGATTACCATCAAGTTGGCCTCAAAATCTGCATAGGTAACACTTATCTACGGTTTTGCCTTTGGTTTTCAGATTATTATGAATGGTTTTATGGTTTATTAAGCTTTCAATATCTCTTATAAAAGTGTTAGGAAGTTTTTAGTTAGACTTTGGTGCACAAAGAAAGGGTTTTTGATCACAAACACTTAATAGGAAATACTTGTGGTAGAAACTGTCATCTTACTGTTTTCTTGTGTTTTAGACTTCAAAAGTGTATGGTATGTTGAATAAAACCTATAATTATTACCATTTACATGACCATATATGAGTTAAGAGTATTGGAATGAAGTTTTATCAGTTGGAAATTGAAATAGAGAATGATATTGGAGAAAAACTCAAACTGCCAAAATAGCAAAATCTGTTTTGGTGTGCTGTGAAGGAAACTGAATTAAGGGAGCTAAATCCATTATTTTTGGTAATAATATGACCTTTTGTCTCCTTATATATGTTATCTAACTATGGTGAAAATTTTGGAGTGATTGAATATACTTAATGGTGCCAAAACCATTAATGTCATGAAGTGTGCAAAACTGTCACGGTAGAAAATAATCTGTTTTAGTATGTTGTGAAGAGAGCTAAACTTGGAAGCTATATCCGTGATTTTTAGCAATTCTATGATATGGTTACATTTATATACATGTTATCTAAGTGTGGTAAAATTTTTGGAGTGATTGGATATGTTTAGGGATGTTAAAATTATCATGAAACTAAACTTGACAGCAAGAAAATATGAAAATGTGAATCTGCCACATTTGATCACTTAGCATGTTTCAACCTAGACATGTTGCTATTGAGTGTTAACAATTAGTTACATGCTATTAGAGTTATAATACTTCAATTACATGATGTTTTCATGTATTTAAGATGAGAAATTGAGGTATTTGAGGGGCTATATTGGGTTATAGTTTGTGAAAGCTTGATTGTTAGCTTATAGCTTGGTGTTTAAGGTCTAGTATGAGATTTTGTGCTTTCAACTTGCCAAATTGGGAATGGTGCTTGATATTGGGTAATATTACAGGCTATTTTACATCTAAGGTTGGAGAGGAATACTAAACAAATTTAGACTAAGCCACCAATCAAGTGAAAGGTAAGTAAAGATTCATTTGCAACCACAATGCATAGACATAGTAGATGTGTGAATTATATGTGATATCATAAATCATATGTGCATAGTAGAGGGCTCTCATTGAGCATATATACATGGGCATTGTCATTAGCACGTGCATGCATCATATACGAGCATTGTGATAAATCTTGCATTGCACGGCATGATTCAGAGAAAGGAAAATGTTTTGCTGACCACTACTAGTGCATCGAAGCATGCATGGATTTGCATGGTTTTATGCATGGATTTACAGGTTCGCGTGCATGGATTTGCATGCGTATGAGTATACATAGATTTGCATGCTTATATGATTATTGGCCATTGGATTATGGCGGTGTACAAAGCTCTTTTCCGGTGCATGGGATAGTAGCGTTGGTCAGGGGTCCAAGAAAGAAATGATTTTGAGAGAAATATTTTGATGCATAAAATTGCATTGTGAGCATAGCATTTTGAGTTGCATGACTTGATATTGTGGATTATTCTTTGACATGCATAATCTTTACTTGCTGAGTGTTAGCTCATATAGTTTATGCATTGTAGGTGAGTACGACGATGCTTGAAGCATCTTTGGCTGGTTGGTCGGCTGTTGGAGCTCCTGCAGGTGTTTGAGGGAGTGTGTACATGGATGACGACCTGTTGGGCTATTTTGTTGGCTTGTTATATTTTGAGTCTGGTGTATTATGTTTTTAGATTGGTACTATATTTCTCTTTTAAAACTTTATTGTAAATAAGTATGTAAATATTGTGGTCGTTATGGGTGTTGTGTTTTTTATATAAATACTGATCCTTCTATTTTAAACAGGGTTGTGTATGTAAGAAGTGATTTAGCTTTTCTTAAAATGTTAATAAATAAATAAATAAATATTCCATGCATGCACACAGATTCTATCATGTCAAATTATACAATATATATTGTGTAGGAATGTGGGTGTTACAGGGTGTGCGTTGGATGTTACATTAAATATATATGGAGGTTAAAGAGTGGCCAAAAAAGTATCTATCACTTGTCTAGCAGAATAAGTGAATCTCCTATATTTTTATAGTTTATGACTCAAAAGTCCTTGGCCAAGGCGGGATGAATGTTAGACGGGGATTTTCTAACGTTTCGTCATGTGTCATTGAAACTTGAAATGAAATCATAGTTATTGAGCAATTAAGGTTTCGACTATTAATCCATACCCTAGACTCAATTGGGAGATTGGTTGATGAAAGAACCTTATATATATGATACTCACAATTGAAATAGGTTCGCTCACTATTTCACCTGAGTTTAGGTAGTCATGATACACTTGCTAGGTGTGTCCCAAGACTAGTGAGGTCCTTCCAATTAAGGAGTTAATTTCAAAGTAAATTAATTAATCAAAATAGTTATTATTCATAAGTTGAAAATATTGCAAGCCCACTGCTAGCTTAGCTGTGAACTTAAAAGGTCACACATAATTTGAAATGAAGCATTTCTAATTTAGGAATTGATCTGAGGAGTTGGATCAAATTAATTTATTGGTGCTTAAATTAATTCAATGAGCTGAATTAGTTATTTAATTAAATAATTAGATTATTTATGGGTCTAATTCAATTAGGTGGGCTACATAAAAAAATTAATTGAGTTTGGGCTAAAATAATTAATTGGATTAATGGTAGGATTTCTTTTAAGTCCATGTCCAATCAATGAGGCCCGTTAGGAGAAGCCCTTATGGGTTGTTGAAAAATGATGGAAGCTCAAGATTTTGAAATTTTTGGGAGACTCTAAATATCTTTGGAAGATATGAAGGGATAGAATTAGAGATTTTTGGGACAACCAAAAATCTTCCAACCAATTTAAAGTAGACCAAAAATACCAAGAGTGAGACTCTTGGAATTTTTCCCCTATTTATACCATGATGGTGGAAAATTAGAGGACAATAATAGTCCTCAAATTTTCGACCATAGAGAAAAATTAAGGAGAAAAAATTATTTTCTCCTCCATTCTTTATACCACCAAAAATCTCATCTTCTTGTTTAAGTATCAATTCTTTTATCACAAGTTGATAACAAGAATTAATATTCACTATATTCACTGCATAAACTAGGTTAGTAAAATTGCTAGCGAAATTCTGATTTCATGTTCTTGCTCAAAGTATGGACAACTTTAGAGGGGAGATGATTAGATCTCTATGAACCAAAAATCAGAAAGGGGCTAGCAATCAATTATTTCAATTCCTATGATAATTGGAGTACATCAAAATGTATAAATCAAAATTATTTTAATTTTTAATTATTACACCATTGAAAATTATGAGATCGTTAAAATCGCATCGGATCTAGGGTACTGCTATAATTGTTATGAGATGTTCTTTTTAAATTTTTAATTTTCTGCTACGCATGCCCTGGGATCACATGAACCCAACATTGGTATCAAAGCTATGGTTTACGCAATTCTAATTGAATTTAATTTATGCTTGTGAATTTAATTATTAAATTCTGATTGATTTATTGTATTTCTAATTGGGATAACAAATATTCTGCAATTTTATTTAATTGTTAAATTAATGAAACGACGCAAAAAATGTGCAAGCTGGAAGTGCATGCAAACGTTGCATGCACGAACCGAGCGTGCTGCTCGTGTATGTTGCTCATGCGCCGAGAGTGAATATAATTGCGCGAAGCTGCTGTTGGACACCTTGTCGTGTTAAATATAAAATTTAAATTGAGAGAAGACCCATGAATATATGGGATATACTCATATAATAGAAATTAGTCTTCTAATTCCATTTTATTACCCTTAGATATACCTAGATCCATTTTTAGCTCAAATGGATTGCATATGATTGGCCCATGATCATTCGGATTTTGTATGTATTAGATGCATGAGTAGGGTTTATTTAATGTTTTCAAATGATATGCTTGCCATCAATTAAATGCAAACACATTAAAAAAAGTAAGATTAAAATTGATGAGGTCTTGGTTAAAATAAATACCCCACTTGAATTAAAATTCAAGTAAAGAAATTTTTAAATTTCGATTTCAAGGAAATATGGATAAAATTGGGTTGCACCCAATAATCTATGCCTACCATCAAAAGTAGTTGACGTGACGATGCTACGTTACTTTATCATTAGCCATGAGTCATGGAATGACTCTATAATGGAAAGTTGTGATCTCTATTAAGCATGGTAATGCCAATGGGGTGGACTTATCTCTACATTGGCCATGAGTCATGGAACGCTTTGATGATCCATCTACATGGAAGTTCGATGCGTCATTCTTGACACTTAGTATCATATAGACTCATAAAATTAGGGTATATGTAAAGAAGTGAGGAAAAATGACTTGAGAGATGTATGGAGATGCAATCATTAAAAGTTAACTACCTATCAATATATTTTATGGGCTTATAAAATTAGGGCATACGATGTATTGATTGGGCCTCAAGCCTAATAGAAAATAAGCTTTCCCGAATTGCCATATGGGGGTGATGGAATTCAAATAAGATAGTGGGAAACATTTATTACTAAAAACCTTGTTATAAATTAATATGTTTTTGAAAGCATGCTAATTTTTCTACCTCGTTTAAATTTGTAGATTTCCTATAAATAGCTAAAAATCCACTTGCATCAATTCTGGAAGGTAATAAATTAACTGGACCCAATTTTGTCAATTGGCTAAGGAACTTCAATATTATTTTACAATATGAGAAGAGATACTACGTCCTCACTGTTCTTCGGCCGGTAGGTCCATCGGAAGATGACACTGAGGAGGATCTTGCAGAATATCGACAAAAAGTTGAAGATGATCCGCAAACGCAATGCTATATGATGGCATCGATGTCAAATGAGTTACAGAGGCAACACGAGGTACATGCGCATGCGCATGATATCTATGTTTACCTACAAGAGTTGTATGCAAAACATACTAGGCAAGCGAGATATCAGATCTTGAAAGAGTTTTTCAAGACCTGTATGATGGAGGGCTCTTCAGTCCATCATCATGGATTGAAGATGATAGGCCTGATAGAAAGGCTCGAGTCACTTGGAGTCATTATGGATAACGAACTCTACTTGGATCTTATCCCGCAGTCTTTGCCTCCATTGTTTAACACCTTCATTATCAACTTCAACATGTATAAGATGGAAACTAGCCTTGCTGAGCTGGTTAATATGTTGAAGATGACTGAGTCCACTATAAACAAGGATAACTCGGTGATGCTTGTTAGATCTTCATCCAACTCAAAGGCTGCAAATCCTAAGAGAAAGAAGGGGAGAGGAAAGCATTCCTCAAAATCCAAAGGCATGAAGGCAACTGGTGAGGTCTCGAAGTGTTTTAAAGCTGATGACAAATGCCATTATAGTGACAAACCTAGGCGTTGGAAGAGGAACTGCAAGGAGTACCTTGCAAGCCTGAAGAGTTCAGGTATTTATTTTATTAAAGTTAACTTATCGGTAAACAATACTTCTTGGGTATTCGATACCAGATATAGATCTCATTTATTTAATAATTTATAGGTAATGGCAAGAAGTAGGAAACTAAGTAGAGGAGAGACAGTCCTGTGGCTGGGGAATGGAGTAAAAGTTATTACGCTAGCCATATGAAGTGTCAACTTGGCTTTAGGAAATAGAGTAATTTTAGTTTTAAATAATTAACTTTATGTTCTAAAGATAGTTAAGAACATTATCTCGATTCCTATTTTAGATGGAGAATGTTTACTTTTTCAATAAAATGTTGAAGTTGTTCCATTTTTAGAGATTCGGTTCTGATTACCTCTAGAATATTGATGAATGGATTATATTCTATTACTCCCAATAACTCTTTTTTCCACGTTCAACAAAATAAAAGAAAATTAAATAATCAAAGTTCCCAACTCTTATGGCATGCTAGATTAGGTCACATCTTTGAGAAGAGATTTCATAAGTTAGCTCAATTGTAGAGTTAGTGGGAGTGTAGTGATATTTATTATGTTGTGTGTTCACGATATACTACTTATTGTGCTATGTGTTCACCATAAATAGTGGTACGGTCAGTTGGAAGAGTTTTAGGCAGGAGACGATCGTATATTTTATGACCGAGGCTGAATACATTGTTGCATATGATGCAGCAAAGGAAGCCAATTGGATGAGAAACTTCATCCGTATTTATATACTGTGATAATAATAGAGCTATTGCGCAAGCAAAAAGGCTAAGATCTTATCAAAGATCTAAGCACATCATGAGGCAATACCATCTGATTAGAGAGATTATTGGTAGAGGCGACGTTGTAGAGGATAAAGTAGCTTCGATAGAAAATATAGTAGACCAACTGACCAAACTCCTAGTGTAGAAAGTATTCAATGGACATCGTGAGAAGATAGGCCTAAAGTATGGCCAATTGGTACTAGGGCAAGTGGAGATTATTAGAGTAGTGTCCGACACACTATTTAGATTGGGCATCTTTTATACTATTGAATTTGTAAAAATAATCTTTTTCAAATCATATTAACAAAATAGGTAAATTTCTTTAATTACATATAGTAATTAGATAAAGTCCCTTGACCAAACTAATTAACTATGGGGCATGGTCATGCATTTGATGGTGATCATAGAATATACCTATATGACTTTGGTCATAAATTAGTTTTGAGTCAAGGGCTTTTTGAGAATGAACATCGAATAGCCCAATAGACTCGCGCATACGATGCACACTTGCATGAGAAGGATGTCTCACTCTATGGACATTGGTGTAGTGACGTTAATGCATGTATGCAGGTACTTGTTAGGGAACAAGTACACTGAACAGACCGAATAGAAATTCTTAATTGGAAACTTGTTTGTCAAAATAAAACATTTCATGTTACAATAGTACACGATTAGTCCTTAGACTTGAGGCACCATGGTAGCTTTGTGCATATCGTATTTTATTTTGATGTATCTTCTAATTGCCTGACAATCACAAAGGGGGTACGTTGGATATTGCATTGATATGTATGGAGGTTAATGAGTAACCAACAAAGGATCCATTACTTATCTCACAGAACAAGTGCATCTCCTAGGTTTTCATAGTTCATGACTCATAAATCCTTGGCCAAGGCGGGATGAATGTTAGACGAGGGTTTTCTAACAATTCGTCATGAGTCATTGATACTTAAAATAGAATCATAGTCATTGAGCAATTGGGGTTTCGACTATTAATACATACCCTACATTCAATCGGGAGAGTAGTTGATGGACCTTACCTGTATGATACTCATAATTGAAATAGGTTCATGCGCTATTTCGCTTAAGTCTAGGTAGTGATGATACACTTGTTAGGTGTTTCCCATAACTTGTGAGGCTCTTAAAATTAAGAAGTTAATTTCAAGCAGATTAATTAATTAGGTTAAATAATCAGAATAATTATAATTTATAAGTTGTAAATATTGCAAGCCCACTACTAACTTAGTTATAAACCTAAAGGGTCATACACAATTTGAGATGGAATATTTCTAACTTAGGAATTGATCCAAGGAGTTGGATCTAATTAATTAATGGAGATAAATTAATTGGTGCTTAAATTAATTTAATGAGTTAAATTAATTATTTAATTAAATAATTAGATTATTTAATTAGACATAATAAGATTAGAAAGCCCAGTTGGAGTAATAAAATTATTTGATTGAATTAAATTAATTGTGTAGTCCATAAATTAATCTAATTATTCAATTAATTTACTCAATTAAATAATTAGATTATTTATTGGGCCTAATTTGATTAGGTGGGCTCGATGGAATTAATTAATTGAATTTGGGCTAAAATAATTAATTGGATTAATTGTGAGATTTATTTTAAAGTCCAAGTTTAATTCAAAAAGGCCCGTTAGGAAAGGTCCATGAAGGTTGTTGAAAAAGGATGGAAACTTAAGAGTTTGAAATTCTTGGAAGACCCTAAATATCTTTTCAATATGTGAATGGATAGAGTTGGAGAATTTTGGGACAACTAAATATCTTCCAACCAATTAAAAGAAGACTACAAATACGAAGAAGAGTGGGACTTTTGGAAATTTTTAGTCCCTTATTTATACTATGAGGACCGAAAATTAGAAGACAGTAATAGTCCTCAAATTTTTGGCCGTAGTGAAACATTTAGGAGAAAAAATTATTTTCTCCTCCATCTTTTATACCACCAAAAATTCTATCTTCTTATTTATGTATTAATTCTTTTATCACAACTTGATAACAAGAATTAATATTCACTATACTCACTCCATAAACTAAGTTAGTAATGGAATCAGAATTGCTTGCGGAATTTTGATTTCATATTCTTGCTCAAAGTGTGGACTACTTTAGAGGGGAGACGCTTAGATCTCTATGAATAGAAAATTAGAAAGGGGCTAGCAATCGATTGCTTCAATTCCTACGACAATCGGAGTGTATTGAATGGTATAAATTGAAATTATTTTAATTTTTAATTATTACACTATTAGAAATTGCGATATCATTAAAATCGCATCAGATATGGGGTACGGCTGTAATTGTTATGGAATGTTGGTTTTAAATATTTAATTTTCCACTGCACATACCCCGGGATCACGCGAACCCAACATTTACAGAGGAAGCTCTGTAATACCTAGAGCAAGTTTTCAACAATTACCTCTAATATGCCTAGGAGCATAGCTTCGATAAGGAGCTAGACTTTCAGAAGGCTATTCAGTCGACACTTAATCTGGCAGGATGGGAATGGAAAATCCCTAAAGAAGTTGTTGCTCCTACCCAGATCACAGACGTGGCTCCCAATCCTAAACAACTTACCGGCTTACCCATTATCGAAGTGACTCAGCTCCCTGAAGCTCAAGTGGACGACAATATGGTCGTAGTTGTGGTTCATGACCCAGATCAAAAAACTGAGGGGGATGAGGTTGATGGGGCTATTGTTGAAGAGCCTACTGATGTAGCCTACTACGACATTGCATAATGTAATCCCTTTTTTTTCTACGTAATGAGTCTAATGTTTAACCCTTTCTGATGTTGAACTGATTTATATCTTTTAGTGTTCATATGTTGAACTAATTTCTAAGTAAAAGAACTGGTCTAACCTAAACTATTCCAAACCTTAAGTATCATGAAATAAAGTCGAGCTAGCCAATTCGCAAGCAGTAAAATGTAACTTTAACCGAGTAAATTCAAATACTAAGTAATACGTTCGATTGAGCTTGTAACACCCCTTAACCTAACTGCAGAGCCTAAACAAACTGATACAGTTAAGTCAAGAAATGTTAATTTTTCATCTTTACTAGAGTTATGGTTTTTAATAAAAGTTCCCATTCTTAGCTATAAGAGAAAGAACTTGAATAATTTTAAACACACCATATACATATATCAAAACTGAGTACATCTGTTTACAAAACCATAACAGAGCGGCTTATTTAAAAACAAAATAGAGTTTTCAAAATAAACTACAAAACAGGTCGAAGCATGGCATATGAACAAATCTATGTCCGGCCGCTCTAGAGACTCAGTCAACCTCTAAACCTGTACATTTCCACCTGCATCACATGAATCTAATGAGCTAAAGGCTCAGTAAGATGAAACTGATGCAATAACAAATAACATATATGCACATCTCATAAATCATTAAATGCAATATTCTATTTAATAATTTTCATTCATAAATCATTCTTTAGGGCCCTTGAAGTGTGGTACCTAAGTAATAGTGATAGACCATAGTTTTCGGAACCTGTTCATAATGATTGGCCAATAAGAGAACTAATACGGGGTTTCCATACTTGGTCTTTCAACCTCAGGTATTAGCTACTAACGAGTACAAGTTTCAGCTCGAAGTTGTTTGCATTGATTGGTTGGTGCACTATTCTACAATAGTTTTGATTCATGGTCTATTGAAAATAATCCCAAATAGCTCTTTGTGGTTGCGGTGGTAGAATTAGTAAATTTTCAGTGTTGTTGTTGTTGTTGTTGTTCTCTATTGCTTGAACTTCAGTTCTCCTTGCTACCCTTATTTCTTAAAGTGTTCTTTTGATTTTTGCATAAAAAAGGAAGCAATTCAACACTTTTAGTTCATTGCATGAACATTAATACACAAAAACAAAATTAAACTTACTAAAAATAGAAAATAAATCTTGATTAAAATCAAGACCACTTAGTAATGATATTAATGCAAATAAGAAAATCATACAATTTCAAGTTTTAAGTAAAAATATTGAATAGAGTATTGTCTCTATAGGGATTGAAATTAAATATGCACTAAGTATAGAATTATAGTAGTCCTGACTTTATCTAGATAATTCAAGTTTAAGTTGTAAATGATTAAACTAAAAATCCTAGAGTTAAACTAAAAAGTTCACTTAAGCAATATCAAACACTTAGAAGATAATCAATTCTAGAAGTTTGATTTACCTAGTTTTAATTTATATTTATCAATCCACTCTATCAATTTCAAGCTTATAATTTATAACTCAAGAATTCCTGAAGTCATCAACTTCCTCTCTCGAGTGCCGAGTGATTATAATTCCAAACTAAAACTCTATCAAGCTCAATGAATTCTTTCATAAGAATTCAAAGGGTTCATATGCCCTCGACTCTATGAATTCCTAAGTTGTGCTATCCTATGGCCATGTATTAAACTCCCTCTCTCGAGTGTCGAATTTTATACACCAAATAATCTAGATTATTGATTAAGTAATCAAGATGTAATGAAAACAAATAGCACAAATAAGTTGACAAACTTGAAATTTGATAGATTAAAATTTCAAAATATAGGATTCAACTTTGGCTACATCAACCCAACAAACTAGAATTTAGATAGACAAGTTTTGATACATCGTATGAATGAAACTAAAAAATAACTAAAGGAATTGATAAAGAAGAAAAAACATCATCCCTGTGTCTAGACTAGAGATGTCTTCAATTGTCTTCTCAAAACCCTTGCTTCCTTTCTAGCCTTCTCCTTGTGCCCTCCAAAGTGGATTTACCTCAAATCGGGGCTGCGGCGCCTAAAAGAGTTGTGAATTTGACTCAATTTTGAACCTTGCACTATAACGCCAACCTTGGGGGTGTCGCAGCGCTAGAGGACATCAAGTTTCTATCCATTTTTCTGCATCCGCGTCGCGACTCCTACATCAAGCACTGTAGCGCCATGTTTCAATTTCTAGTAACCTTTGTTTTGTCTTCTTCTTTTCTTCAGCTCGTCCAAACTTATCTAACATGAAGTATTTACTACAAACTAAATAAAGAGCATCAAACTATATATAGTTTACTTGAAACTAAGCAAATAACTAACTTAAAAGCACTTAATTCATTGGTATAAAACCAACTCAACAAAGCTCAGTGTAACTTATCAAGGACAGAACCGTGTCAAGAAAGGTTCGATTCCTTCGCTCGGCTACCCCATTGAGTTGAGGCAGGCCAATCAGAGTCCGCTAGGAGAGAATCTCATTCTCTCATAAATAATCAACGAACTCACTACTCAAGTATTCTCCTCCTTGATCAAATCGAAGAATCTTGATACTTCATCCAATTTACTTCTCTAATTCATGCCTGAATTCCTTGAAGTATTCAAAGAACTCAGGCGTGTGTTTTTTGAGGTACACATATCTATACCTAGAATAGTTGTCGGCAAAGATAATAAAGTAGGAATAGTTCCCTCGTGCACTAACACTTAATGGTCCATTTACATCTGAGTGGATCAAATCCAGTCTGTCAGTGGCTCACTCCACTTGTCCAATAAATGGTGATTTGGTCATTTTTTTCCTTAAGACAAGATTCACATGTTGGTATTTCTTTCTTGTCCATAAGTTCAAGACGTTATGCCATCTTGTGTACTCTCTTATCCAAGATATAACCAAATCTAGCATGCCAAATGTATGTTGAAGTTTGATTATTAGATTTTTGTTTGTTAGTTTGTTGAATATGTAAGATGAATTTTTTTGGTTGCATAGTATATAAATCATTCGTCAACATTCCCATATATAATAAAGAAGAATCAAGGTAAGTGGAATAACTTCCATCTTTTATTAGAAAACTAAAATCTTCTCTATCTAAAATAGAAATAGAGACAATGTTCTTTATTAACTGGGGAACGTAAACATAATTTTTTAAAACTATTCTATTTCAACTACCTAATCTAAGTGGACAATCCCTATGGCTAATGTAACAACTTTTTCTCCATTCCCAACCAAAAGATTGTGTCTCCTTCACTCAAACCCTTACTTTTATCATCACCAACAAATTATTGCACATATGAGATCCACAACTAGTAATTAATACCCAAAAAGTATCATTAACTGAAAGGTTAACTTCAACAAAGAAAATATCAGAACTTTTTTGGCGTGACGCAAGGTACTCCTTTGTCATTTATCATTAGCTTTGGGACCCTTTTTAACTCCACCATCTGTCTTCATCTTTTTGTTCTTATTTGGGAATGCTTCCCTTTCCTTTTTTTGGACTTGGTAGTCTTTGATTGGGATGAAGATCCAATAAGCATGGCAGGCTTGTCCATTTTCATGGTAGACTCAGCTATCTTTAACATGTTAACAAGCTCAATGGGACTAGTCTCTATCTTGTGCATATTGAAGTTAACCACAAATGAGTAAAATGAATCAGGCAGAGACTACAAAAACCGAATCCAAGTAGAGTTCGTTGTTCATAATGACTCCCAATGATTCAAGCCTTTCAATGAGGCCTATCATGTCCAGTCTATGTTCATGAAATGAAGAGCCCTCAACTATACGACATCTGAAAAGCTCCTTTGAGACAGAGTGCCTTACTTACCTTATGTGTTCACCATACAACTCTTATAGGTGAAGCAGGATATCATCAGTATATGTCATACCCTTATGTTGTCTCTGAAGTTCATTCAACATAAATGCTAACATATAACAGCTAGCTTCCACATCTTCGTCAAGTTGTTTATGATGTTCAACAAGCTCCTCTTCTGTGGCATCAATCAGAGGTTCCAACGATGGCACAATATCAAGGAAATTTGCCCTATTTCTGGATTGCAAGAAGATTTAAAGGTTCCTCAGCCAATCAACAAAATTGGGACCAGTGAGTTTGTTGGTGTGCAAATGGATGCAAGCAGATTTTTAGCCATTATTTCTACAAAATAATATGAAACAGAAAATAAGCATTCATTCAATTTAAACATACATCTACAATAAGGTGTTTTATCATAAATGTCTCTCACTATTTTATTTGAATTTCATCACCCTCATAATGGAAATTAGGGAAATCCAATTTCCTAGTATGATTGAAGTCCAATTGATTTTGTCATACAGCACAATAATATGAGCCCATATGGCAAAGGCAAAAAGGTAGGTAACATATTGCCAATTGCATCACTATGCAACCTTTAAGATAATTTGCTTCATATTTCCCATATGCCACAATAATATGAGCCCATATAGTAATCAATGTCAAACATAACCTATCAAAATATTCATGTAAGTGAAACCCCTAAATGTCTCGTGACTCAGGTCCAACATTTAGCCGTCTACTCTATGGGCATCACTATGCTAAGTCGTGATCACAAATTTCCTTGCTTAGCATATCCCATGACTTGTGGCTAATGCACTAAGCTCAATAGCTTATCACGTCACTACTTTTGGATGGAAAGCATGGACGATTGGGCTTCGCCCAATATTGCCCATTTACATTTGATATAAACCTTTAAGGTTTAACACCTAAGGTTTTAGACTTGAATTTTTAATTTAAATGAGCGAAACGCAGTAGTTTGTTTCATATGCGAGGTATCATCTTATGATTATCTTGTTTAATATTTTCTATAATAATCGCAAGCAATATAGAGCATCAAAAGGAGAACCATTAAACATTCACAGCATGCATCTCATACATACTACATAAGGATGGTCATGGGCCTTTTATTCCTATGAGATCTACTCAATTCCAAGTGGATCAATGGTAAATCTAGGGTGATAATTAAAACGATAATATTCCTATCTATTACATATATGTATCCCATGCATACATAGGCTTTCTTTTGCCATTTTTCCATCTTGCTTTTTCTTCTCGTATTGTCCACCAAAAATACAAAAAGAAAATCTCATCAACTATGCTACACTCAATATAATTACTAACCTATAAGAAACCTCAGATCAAGTCTAAGGAGATATACATAGGAGAGAGATAGAAGAGCCAAAATATAAAAACCTATATGAAAACCTATATAAAAACCTCGATTTAATTTTAAAACCTATATAAAAACCAAAATTATAAAAATAAATTCAATCACATATGTCATGGCTCTTATGATCATCCATGCACAACATGCTTAACTATAATCATCACATTATTATAGTTACATCGTTGTGATATGATCGTTATGCGTAATTAGAAATGAATTGATACCCAAAATAAATTCAAGCGATAAACAATTTATGCATGAATTGAATTAACAAAGAACACTTTGAAACCTTTTCAAGGTTCGTCAATCTCCAAACCCCGTGGCTGGTTCAATTCGCCAAGACCCCAAGTGTTGATCCTCTAAGTCTATCCACACCTCGAATGTCCACTCGTGATTTAGACTATGATAGTAGTCCTCAACCGATAATTCTTTTCTAAGACCGTGTTTATGGGATTTGGAACAAACGTAAATCACTATTTACTAATTAGGTATTTGATCAACTCTTAATTCAATAGGGTGAAAGAAAAATTGATCAAAAAAACAAGGAGAAGAGAAAGTTTTCTCATTTATGGGGAAAGAGAGGGCTGGCCGATTTTTTATTGTAGAATACTTGCAAAAATCGGCCATAAGGGGGGAGCTTTTATAGCTTCCCAATATTCCATCATATGGTAATAATCCAAGACCATCTTGGATTCTAAAAGGTTTGTTTATGTTTTCAAATCCACATTCTCAATTTTATATTATTTCAAATATTGAAATCATGTTTGCTTAACTCAATCTCACTGAAAATATCTCATTTCTCATTACTATTTACCCACCAAAAATACTTTTCAAATCTATATTCTCAATTTTCAACCCTATATTATACTAGTAAGACCCACCACTACAAACTATATCTAATTATATATTACTTTTCTTCCAACTATATCAATTCAATGGACCTACCACTTACATATCAACCTAATAAATTATCATATCTAAATTATATATTCAAAATGGACCTCACCACTATTAACTATTTCTAGTTAATATATTATTATTTTCAAACAATATCATTTCAATGGGATCCACCACCTACATATCATCCTAATAAATTATCATATTTAAACTGCATATTCAAAGTGGACCCCACCACTATCAACTTCTAATATATTATATACATAAATCATGAAAAAGATTCAATCAAAAATTACCAAAACAAACATAATCTCTATTCTATCATGTTTTTCATAGTATATTATACAAAAATACAACTAACCAAACATATTCTCACTTTCATACCTACAATTTTCATCAAAAATCATTCATCTAAATATATTCTCAATTTTTACACAAAAACCAATACAACCTCATAAACACCACTAGAAATGCTGAAAACTGAAAATGAGAATGAAAACATAACCATACGAGCCCTAAGTCTTTCAACCCCTTCCAAATTCAATTTTGATAAATATAGTAGTCTTTGATTCTCAATCAAAGACTTGGTCTCCTAATCATATCTTGGAATTTAATTCTTAATTAAATCCCTCATGGGCTTCCTACTAGCCCATATAATATAGGCCTTGGTCCAAATTATTGGACCCAATTCATTTGATCCAATCAAGTAAATTAATTCATCTAATGAATTATGAAGGCCCACAATAATAAATTATTCCTAAATAATTAATTTCTTGTTCCAAGATGGGTCACCTAATCCAAATAGATCAATTAATAATCTGATTCATTAATTGAATTAACTCAATACTTGAATTCATTAAATCCTTTTTAATTAATATATTAATTAAGTATAATCCAGTTCTTGGATTATCTACTTAGACAAGAAATGAGCTTCTCCAAGTTAGTGTGTGACCCCTTAGGTTCACCCATATGCTAGTAGTGAGCTCACAACTCTTGCGACTTAGTCAAATAATTAATTTAATTATTCTTGATTAATTAATTAAATTAATTAATCATTTTAGAATTAACCCATAAACTCCAAGAACCTCACAAATCATGGTTAGCATCTAGTAACAAGCCATGAAAACCTAAAGATAGGCAAAGGTGGTGAACCCTTCTAATTATGAATGTTGTGCAAGTCTGGTCCTTATATCAACTAATCTCCCAATTGAGCTAAAAGCATAAATTATTAGTCGAAACCCTGATAGGTCAATTCTTTGAGAACATTCCTAGAATCTTGATTCATTGATGCAAATTAAGAAACCCATTTCCTAATTACTCATACCAACCATAGCCATGGATTTCATAATCAAGTACAGAGAAATCATAGGAGATTCATCTATTCATCTAGGTAGGTGAAGTATTCTTTGTTGGGCACTTATTAATATCCATAAATAAAGATGATAAACCCAAAATATCTTATTTATGATTGTCTTGCAATCAAAGAATAAATCAAAGTACATCATCTCTACAATGAGATTACAATGGTACCTCAAGTCAAACGACTATACATGCACTACCGTAATGATTGAAAGCTTCCCATTCAACAATCATATTTCTTTGGGAATTTTTGGTGGAGTTGTTCAGTGAGCTTGTTTTCTAACAAGCACCTACATATATGCACTACTATCGCAACATCAATGTCTATGGAATAAGGCACCCTCTTTTCAAGCAGGCATCATATGCCTAAGTTTTAAATGGGCTCTGTCTAAAAAAACCCCGACTTGGAACTCGTTTAAGATCACGACCATAAAGACATGTTCCATGATGTCATCCTATGCGCAACCATGCTCTATAGTCATATGTGTTTCAGGGTCTTCATCTAATTCTAGAAACATGAATTTAAGATAAATATTGTCTTTTATTAATGCTTAATCAAAAAAGTTAGTCTATTACAAGAGTATAATAGTAGCCACTAATTGGCTCATTGAGCACTATTCTAATAGCTCCAACCCTACCAAGAATTACATTTGACCTCATTCAGCTATGATCCTCTTAGGCATCAATCCAAGCCTAATACTCATGTTGTCTCTATGTCAGAGGCCCATCTTTCTATAGCCCAAATAGCACACCCAAATCTAGGCCACATCAGCATGGCCAAATTTAGGTCACATCAGGATTGGAGATGATTCATTGGCAAGATTCCATCAAATAAAGGTGATCCAGGACTTGTTAGGTTTAAATCCATTTACAAATTCAGCAATGCATAAAGGTATGTTATTTTTTAGTTTGGTTTATAAAATAAGCTTAGGTTCCTTAGATTTTTTTTCTAACACCAACTACTACTTTTAAAATTGCAACAATTTGCTAAAATATAAATCAATGTCTCAAAAAAATATGGTAGTCTCGGTCGTTTTAACAATGGCAAAATTTATAATTATGTCTAGACAGGGTTTTCATCCTTTATTTTAGGGTGTGACAACTTTATGATATTATCTTAAAAAAATTGACAATTTTAGGATAAGTTTCACTATAGATTGATAACTTGACCGAAAATTATTAAGTTGGACAAAAAAGAGGATTTATTGGAATTAGAAGTAAAACTTGTTGATTGGACATTCTAGGTGGACCTAACTTATTCTAGGTGTGAAAATTGGAGGAACCCTTGAGTATGTGGCAAAGTGTAGGGAAACTTCACACAAGAAAATAAAGAACCAACAAACACATATATAATATTTATTGTTGTTGGATTTTTCTTTTTCTTGTGTTATTTTTACTACTCCATTGTATATTTTACTATATGTGAAAGTGTAAGTAATAAACTAGTGATGACAATATGTGAAAGTGAAGCTAAAGCACAATATAATAAATAGATCAACACACTACATTAATCTTACCACATTATTTTCCATTCACCTCATACTCATCCATCAAATGAACAATCAGTAAAAAAATTGAACGTAAAGAGTTTGTGTAGGAGGGAGATGGGGAATAGAATGGGAAAAATTCGGTTGTTTGCATCCACCTAGCAATGCATCTTTACTACCTAGTCTTAGTTAAATAACAAGTGAACCTTTTTTGTTATGAGTACCATGTAAATACGGTATTTTGATCAACCAATCTTCTGATAAGTCTAGGGCATGGATTATTAGTCGAAACCATATTATGACATAGTAACTATGATCCCATTTCAAGTCGCATTGATCATTCGATAAATAATATAAGATCACCTATTCAACCAGATAGGTATGAATCCTTTATTGGGCACTCATTAACCTCCATACACAAAAATCATACTTCAACGTAAACCCCTTATGAATGTTATACAATTAAAAAATACATCAAAGTGTATGATGTTATACACATACTAGTTAATGCACTATTGCAACTAGAAAATTCTCATTCGATGAAAATCATTTTCAATTGAGAATTTTCCATGGGCCGTTTTCTTTAAGAATCCACACACATGCACTAGCGTCCCTACGCCAATATCTATAGAATGAGATTGCGTGTGCGAGTCTTTTGGGCTTATCAATGTCCAATCTCAATGAACCCCCAACTCAGAACAAGTTTAAGATCAATGCCATAAAAGCATGTTCCATAATCGCTATCATAGATAGCAACTATGCCCAATAACTATTCATGATCTAAGGACTTCATCTAATTGACAAAATAATTAAAGATGAAGAAATTGCCTTTCAATAATAAACATCATGAATAAGATTATTTTTACAATAATATAAAAACTCAACACTAATTGGCTCGTCGGGCACGACTCTAACTTAAAATATAAATACATCTCAATATTACGTATCCATAACTCCAAAATTAATATATATATATACATATATTTTGAATAAGATATAAAGAGTAGGGCTCTGATGGTTGGTGCTGGTGCTAGAGCCTTCACCTTGGTTAGGGGATGCTGAGGTTTAAATGAGGGCTGGTGAGAAAGATTGATAGTGCATATGTAATTTAAGTACACTTTAGAGGTATTATAATCTTTTATTATATAATCCAATTCAAGTGTGTCAAAATATTTCAGTAAGATAAAATAAATCGCATGTCAATAATTTATAACAAGTTTGAGATATCATATCTATTTTTGATTGATTATAAATATCAAATCCTATTAAATTATGGTTGTCATGTTGTGTCCAAATTTAATATTTTGGGAAGGATGAAGGGCTTTAAGTATATTTTAATAAAAAAATTCTCCAAAATATCCTATGCATATTGATTAAGGTTAGGGCTTGGGCAGTACTAAAGTCGTTGAGAGGGATAGTAAATATGAGAGCACTTGCTAATATCTCATCTTGAGGACTCTCCTCACACTTTTTCATTCATGATTCTCTCTTCTCTTCTTCGTCGATTCTTTTCCTCGTTCCTTTTCTCTTGAACTAACTCGTATTCTTCGATCTTCTATGTTGGTATAATGAACACAAACCCAATCTCAATGAAAAATCAAGCAACACCATCAAAATGCTTTCTTTCTTTTTCTCTTCTTTCTAGTCTATCTTTCTTAAGTCAAGCAAAGACCAATCAAAACCTTATGGAAAAGTCCTAAGTTAGGAGAAAATGACAATTTTACTCTTGTAACTTAGGAGAGAGTGGGATTTTTTATCCACATGTGCACAACAAGTGCTAACTTTCATCAAAAATTGAAAAATTCCTAATTTTAAAAGTCAAATATCAGTTAGGTGACTTTTTTCGCGAGATTCAAACTTATCAGCACCACATTTATCCTCAAATAGCATAAAATTAAAAGTTAGTGTATTTAAATTTCCAGTGGCTGTTTTACAGAATAAAAAATGCCACACTCCCTAATTATAGGACTAAAATTGTAATTTTATCTAAAAGGTTGGACTGCAAAGAAGCTATCTGTAGATTGTGGAGCTAGAATGAAAAAAGATATTGTTAATTGAATATTCAAGATTAGAATATAGCTAATTCATCACTAACTGGACGTGTAAAATTCGCCTTTAGTTGTGTAATATCAGTGTACATCTAATTTATGTGATTTTGAATTTTGTTTAAGTAATGAAGTCTGGAAATCTAAGTAACCTTCATTGCAGTTACAAGAGTTATTGTGTGCGGAACCACAAGCAATCTTTATACTCATTTTTATCTTAAATATATCATTCTTACTTTTTTATGGATATCTCGTAATAAGTTTTTATTTTTTTAAAGAGGATTTTTTTTTTTTGAAAAATACCCTCTTACGTAAAATTATAATATAATACTAGTAATTCTCAATCATTAATAGCACAAATACATAAAAAAATGAATTTAAAAAATAAAAAATGAAAAATAAAATTGAAAAGAAGGAAAAAAAATATAAATACAAAATATGAAAAAAGAAGTCACAAAGAAAAGAAAAAAATAAAAATAAAAATTTTGATATGAAAATACATGAATTAAGTAAGGGTATTTTATCATTCTGATATTTTTCTTTTTTGTTCAACTGGCCGCCGCATCATCATTTTTCCATCGAGTTTTGAAAATTCCCAATTTGTCATATCACGTCCACCGGTATTTATATAATTTTCAATGAAATCAGTGTTAGAGTAGGATGCCCAACGCCCCAATTAGATTGGGTGTATTATACTCTTTTGCTTTTATAAAGACAATCTTATTGGTAATCATATTAATAAAAAATTATTTTCTTTATCTTATGTCTTACATTTTTTATTTCTGCACATTAGATAAAGTCCTTAGACCAAATTTAGCTACGAGGCATGGTCGCGCATATGATGGCAATCATGGAACATGTCTCTAAGACTTTGGTTTTAAATAAGTTTCGAATCGAGAGCTTTTTGAGATGGGACATCAAATAGCTCAGTAAGATTCGTACATATAATGCATGCTCGTGAGACGAGGATGTCACATTCCATTGGTATTAGCGTAGAGACGTAAGTGCATGTATGTGGGTGCTTGTTAAGGAACAAGTACACCGAATATGGCCCGCAAGAAATTCTTAGTTGGAGACTTTACCCGTCGAAATAAGAATTTCTGTGTTGCGATAGTAAACGACTAGTCCTCAGACTTGAGGCACGATGGTAGCCTTGTGTGCATCCTGCAGTACTTTGATATATCTTCTGATTGCTTGACAATTACAAATAGGGTATGTTGGGTGTTCCACTGGTGTGCATGGAGGTTTGTCAGTGGCCAACATAGAATTCGACACTTGTCTTTTTAAACAAGGGAATCTCCTGTGTTTTCATAGTTCGTGATTCAAAGACCTTGGCCAAGGTAGTATGAATTGTGATTCATCAAGAATCATTGAAACTTGAAATGGGATCACAGTTATTGAATCATTTAGGATTTCGACTTATAATCCATGCCTTAGATTCAATCAGGAGATTAGCTGTCGAAAGGACCGTACGTGTATGGTACTCGCAACTAAAATAGGTTTACTCGCTATTTCACCTAAGACTAGTTTGCCATGATTACTTGCTAGGTGTTTTCATGGATAGTGAGGTTCTTGGAATTAAGGAGTTGATTCCAAGCGGATTATTTAGATTAATTAATTGGAATAATTGTTATTCATAAGTTGCAAATGTTGCAAAACCACTACTAGCTTAGTAGTGAACCTAAGAGGGTCACACATCTTTATGGAAAGTAATATTTTTAATTTTAGATTTTATCCGATGGTTGGAAATTAATTAATTAATACTGATCAATTAATTAATTAAGGGTTCTATTTAATTTAATAGTTAAATTAAATTATTCAATTAAGTAATTGGATTATTTAATTGGACCTAATTTGATTAGGAAGCCCAATTGGAGTAAATTAAATTAATCAATTGGATTGATTAAATTGGAATTGAATCAATTGAATTGATTTGGGTTTTTTTGAGTCCAAGCCCAAAATAAATGTGTATCACTTAAGAAACCCACTAAAGTATGAAGAGAATAAATTAAATAAATATGATTTATTTAATTAATATATTTATAGATAAATAAATATAGTGACCAATTTTATGGGATAAAATAGGCCACTAAGATTTAATATAATTATAGTATATATATATATATATATATATATATATATATGATATATATCTATCTTGATATTATTTAAAGAGTTCAAATTAATATCAACAATGTATGTAGATAATTTTGATGATTAATGTAGTCTCAAATTAGTCCACATACAATAGGAGAGAGAAAAGAGAAGAGTTCTTGGAAGATTTGAAATCCTTCCAAGATAAAGTTTTGAAGTAGTTCAAAATAAAAAACTTTCCAAGAGTTGGAAAATGATTAAAATTTTCAGCCCTATATATATGAGGGATGACAATTACATAATTCAATTCAAAAAAATTTGAGCAAAAAAAATTATTTTGTTTAAAAGTCTTCTATTTTTACTCTCCAAGAAAAGAAAAGAAAGAAAAAAAAAATCAGTTTCTTGTTATTCTCTTCGTATTATTATTTCAAGAACTTAAAGAATTAATTTTTATTGTTCTTGAAAATATACTCCGATTCTAGATTAGTAAACAATTAAAAGGATACTAGTGAATCCTTTTGATTGGTGTTGCTTTTCGTATCGTGGACCTGATAGAGGGGAGACAGTTGGATCCCTGCGAGTTTTGATAGTCCAGGATAAACAATTGATTGCTTCATTTCCTACAACAACCGGAGTGCACGAAAGGTATAATCCGATTTTATATTTATTTATATATTCACTTGAATAAGCGCGATCATTAAAATCGCTTTCGAATCAAAGGGGTTAAATTTATGTTTGATAAAAAATTTAATTTTCCGTTGCGTATACCCCTGCGATTATAACGAACCCAACACTGGTATCAGAGCCACGGTTTCGCTTATTTAGTGAATTTCGGATTTATGAATACATGTTTTTAAATTGTTTAAATTCATGTTAATTATGTAAAATTTGATTTTGCGTATTTTCAGAAATTTTAATTGAAATAATTTTAATTGCTTATTTAAAATTTTCAAATATGAAAAAAAAAATCGCCGGCGTCGGGTGTCAAACACCCGACTGCTGCTCGCGCAGGCACCCGGCAGCGGGTGCCGGCCGTCACCCGGCGCCGGCGCCCGGCAACGGGTACCCGACGGGCAGCAGTGGTGCTGCTCATCATGTCGTTTCGGGTCCATTTTTATTTATTTTCTAGAATATTAAATTAAATGTTAATTTTAATTATTTCTGAAAAATTGTTTTTCAAAAGAAAAATTACTTTCAAGCAATTAAAAATTATACCAAGTTAAAAGAAAAATTGCGTTTAACAATTTGGTAAATTTACATGTTTTGATAATTACATATGATGTTAATTATGAGCATGTATGGGATGATCATGAGTTATTGGACCAATGTAATTGGTTTTATTTAATATTTTTGGGTTTTAAAATGGGGTTTGCGAGCCTTTTATTTCATTTATGTAAGTTATTTTATTTTCTATAAAAAGAGTAGAATAGATGGTAAGGTTTTTCTTTTTCTTTGGAAGACGAAGGATAATCAAAAAGAAGGCCCATATTTGTATGAGATACAATTATGTAATAGAATAAGTTCTATTCCATTTTATTACCCTTAGACTGACCTTAGGTTCATTTTTGGCTCAAATGAACCGCATAGGACTGGTTCATGATCATCCATTTATTTAAGTATGTATTAAATGCATGCTTAGGATTTTATTTAATGTTTTTATACTTCAGGAATGATATTATGATGTCATGTATTAAATAACCAACCTAATTTAAATTATGATGAGGTCTTGGATAAAATTAAACCCCACTTAATTTATTAAAATTAAGTAAAAGAATTTTTGAAAATTCGATTTCAAACAAAAATGGACAAGTTAGGTAGGACCTATCGTTCCATGCCTACCATCAAAGATAGAGACATGACGATCGCTACCGCACTTGATCACTGACCATGAGTCGTGGGGTGGTCTTGTGTTGGAAAGCTGTGATCTCTACCAAGCATAGAGATGCTCGTGGGATGGAATCGTCATTATGTTGGCCATGAGTCATGGGACATATTGATGCTCTATCTACACGAAAGTTTGATGGGTATTATTTGACACTTAGTACCATATGGGCTCATAAAATTGGGTATATAAGAAGAGGTAAGGCAAAAAATTGAGGGTTGTATAGTGATACAATCGTCAAAGAGTTGACTACCGATAAAAATATTTCATGGGCTCATAAAATTGGGGTGTGAAATATTTCCATTGGACCTCAAGCTCACTAGGAAATTTGATTTCCCGAAATTTCATTAGGGGTGATAGAATTCGAAGAAAATAGTGGGAGACATTTAGTATTAAAGACCTTATATTAAATGAATATGTTTTTTCCCATAGTTTACTCATTTTCCTGCTTCGTGCATATTTTGTAGATTATTCTACTAAAATGGCAAAGAATCCACTTGCAACAATCCTTGAACAAAATAAATTAACTGGACCTAATTTTGTCGATTGGCTAAGAAACCTGAAGATAGTTCTTCAGTCGGAGAAGAGGGCATATGTCCTTGACACTACACCTCCTTCGGTACCACTGGAGGATATTACTTTAGAGGATTATGCAGATTATTTACGTCATGTTGATGACAATCTGCAGGCTCGATGCTACATGCTGGCATCGATGTCAAATGAGCTGCAGAGGCAGAATGAGGATCAAGATACTGCCTATGGGATCCTCATTCACCTACAAGAGTTGTATGATGAAAGAACTCAGCAGACGAGATATCAGATCTCAAAAGAGCTTTTCAGATGTTGTATGACTGAGGGCTCTTCAGTCCATGATCATGGATTGAAGATGATAGCCCTTATTGAAAGGCTGGCGTCCCTTGGAGTCGTTATGGAGGACGAACTCTATACGGATCTTCTGCTGCAGTCTCTACCTCCATCATTTGACACCTTTGTTGTCAACTTTAACATACACAACATGGAGACTATTCTCGCTGAGCTTGTGAACATGTTAAAGACGGCTAAGTCTACCATGAAAAAGGACAAGCCGATTCTTCTTGTTGGATCTTCTTCCGGATCAAAGGCTAAAAAGCCAAGAAAGGAAAGAAGAAAGGAAGGGTTCCTCTAAACCCAACAAGTTGAAAGCTAAGAGCGGTGTCAAAAATGTTTCTTCTCAAGCCAATGACAAGTGCCATTACTGCGGCAAACCAGGGCACTGGAAGAGGAATTGCAAGGAGTATCTTGCAAGCCTGAAGTGTTCAGGTATATATTTTGTTGAAGTTAACTTGTCGGTTAACAATACTTCTTGGGTATTAGATACCGGTTGTGGCTCACATATTTGCAATGATTTGCAGATGATGGCAAGAAGTAGGAAGCTGGATGGAGGAGAGACGGTCCTTAGGATGGGAAATGGAGCAAGAGTTGATGCATTAGCTATAGGGACCGTTAATCTGGCTTTAGAGAATGGTTATGTAATAGTTTTAAATAATTGTCTTTTTGTTCCGGATATTATTAAGAACATTATCTCTATTCCAGTTTTGGATAGAGAAGGTTTTAGATTTACCATTGAGAATGGAAATTATTCCATTTTCAAACGTTCTGATCTTATATATTCTGGTTCTTTGACGAATTGTTTATATACTATTACTCCCCATAACCCCATTTTCACAATTCAACAAAATAAAAGAAAATTAGATAATCATAGTTCAATGAGCCTGTGGCACGCAAGATTAGGACATATTTCTGAGAAAAGGATTAACAAATTGGCACAATTGCTTGATCTAACAAAAGATCAAGAACTACCAACTTGTGAATCCTGCCTTAAAGGAAAGATGACCAAATCTCCATTTGTTGGACAAGTGGAGCGAGCCAAGCATCTATTGGATTTGATCCATACAGATGTATGTGGGCCACTAAATGTTAGTGCCCGTGGGAACTATAACTACTTCTTAACCTTTACCGATGACTTCTCTAGGTATGGTTATGTGTACCTTTTAAGGTACAAGTCTGAAGTATTTGAAAAGTTCAAAGAATTCAGAACTGACGTAGAAAAACAAACTGGATTAAGTATAAAAACTCTTTGATCTGATCGAAGGGGGTGAATACTTAAGGTCATGCATATGATTATACCGTGGAATATGCTCCTATGATTTGGTCTTAAATTAGTTGCAAGTCGAGGACTCATCGAGATGGAATGTCAATAAGCCTAATAGGACTTGTACATATGATGCATGGTTGAAATGTTGGGTTCGCTATAATCGCAGGGGTATACGCAGCGGAAAAATTAAAATTTTTATCAAACATAAATTTAACCCCTTTGATTCGAAAGCGATTTTAACGATCGCGCTTATTCAAGTGAATATATAAATAAATATAAAATCGGATTATACCTTTCGTGCACTCCGGTTGTTGTAGGGAATGAAGCAATCAATTGCTTATCCTGAACTATCAGAACTCGCAGGGATCAAGTGTCTCCCCTCTATCAGGTCCACGATACGGAAAGCAACACCAATCAAAAGGATTCGCTAGTATCCTTTTAATTGTTTACTAATCTAGAACCGGAGTATATTTTCAAGAACAATAAAGATTGATTCTTTAAGTTCTTGAAACAATAATATGAAGAAAAGCACATAATTTTTAGATTATCTAAAAGAGAGTGGGATTCTCTCACAATGGACTCCTCTTGCTACTCCCAACTCAACAGAGTTGCGGAACGCAGGAATCGAACCTTGTTGACATGGTTCGATCTATGATGAGCTTCACTTCATTACCTTTTCATTCTGGGGCTATGCCTTAGAAACGGCGGCATACCTATTAAACAGGGTGCCATCTAAAGCCGTCCCCAAAACACCATATGAGATGTGGTGTGGAAAGATGCCTTGAACCTCCTCCTCATAAGATATATTAGGGTTGGTGGTGTGCTGCTTATGTGAAGCAGCTAGTGGGAGGATAAGTTGGATATGAGAGATCCACTTATGCAAGTTTGTGGGGGTTCCAAAGGAGTCTATTGGATACTATTTCTATGATGCCACGAACAAAGGGTGTTTGTTTTGAGGAATGCTACCTTCCTTGAAGAAGAATTTCTTTCAGATGGAAGTGGCAATGTCGTAGAAATTGAAGAGGTTCAAGAACCACAGAACACCCCAACTGACGCAGTAAATGTACACCAGCTAATGCTGGACCCTCTAAGGCACAATCTCTTCGAAGATCCGAAAGGGTCTCAAGGGTACCTAAGAGGTACAACTTGTTGTTAGAGAACAAAGAAGAGGGACTCCCTTGGATAATGATCCAAGAAGCTATGGAGAGGCGATGTCTGACATTGACTCGAAGAAGTGGCAAGAAGCTATGCCAGTCCAAAAATGGACTCTATGTACTCCAACAAGGTATGAACTTTGGTGGACCCACCACAGGGAATTGTTTCCATTGGCTGCAAAGGGGTCTACAAGCGGAAGCTTGGAGTAGATGGAGAGGTAGCGACCTATAAGGCACGATTGGTAGCAAAAGGTTATACTCAAAAGCAAGGAATTGATTATGAAGAAACTTTTTCACCAGTAGCGATGCTTAAATCCATACGGATATTGTTAGCCATATCTGCATATTATGACTATGAGATATGGTAAATGGATGTGAAGACCGCTTTTCTTAATGGAAACATTAAGGAAGAGATCTATATGAAGCAGCCAGAAGGCTTCATATCCAGCGGGAGCGAGCAAAAGGTTTGCAAGCTCCAGAGATCTATTTATGGACTCAAACAAGCTTCTAGGAGTTGGAACATCTGGTTTGATGAAACGATCAAAACGATGACTTTCATAAGAACCGAATGAACATGTGTCTACAAGAAGGTTAGTGGGAGTGCAGTTACATTTGTTGTGCTCTACGTTGATGACCTCTAACTCATTGGGAATGATGTAGAGATGTTTGCAATCAATAAGGACTTAGTTATCTAATCAGTTTTCCATGAAGGACTTGGGAGAAGCATTTTTTTTATCTAGGGATAAAGATCTATAGAGATAGATCCAGAAGGATGATCGGACTATGCCAATCCATGTACATAGACAAAGTGCTAAAAAAGTTTTGCATGGAGGAATCCAAGAGAGGATTCCTGCCTATGAGTAATGGGGTTTCACTCTCTAAGGTTAAGTCTCCTAAGACACCTGAAGAGAGAGAAAGGATGGCTCACATACCTTATGCTTCTGCAATATGGAGCATAATGTATGCAATGTTATGTACAAGGCTTGATATAGCACATGCTCTGAGTGTCACGAGCAGATATCAATCCAATCCAGGAGAAGAATACTGAAAATCCGTTAAGATGATCCTCAAGTACTTGAGAAGGACTAAGGATATCTTTTTGATATACGACAATGGAGAACTAAAACTGGAGGGATATACAGACTCTAGTTTTTAATCCGATATAGATGACTCAAAGTCCATGTCCGGATACATATTCACCTTGAATGGTGGTGCGGTCAGTTGGAAGAGTTCCAAGAAAGAGACGACTGCAGACTCTACCACCGAAGCTGAATATATTGTTGCATCAGATACAGCAAAAGAAGCTGTTTGGATTAGAAATTTCATCCAAGGGTTGGGTGTAATTCCATCCATTGTTGATCCAGTTATGATTTACTGTGATAATAATGGAGCTATTGCGCAAGCAAAAGAGCCAAGATCTCATCAAAGATCCAAGTACATAATGAGACGATATCACCTGATCAGAGAGATCATTAGTAGAGGCGACGTCATTGTGGATCGAGTTGCCTCAGCAGAAAATATAGCAGACCCACTTACTAAGCCTTAGCATAGAAGATATTCGACGGACATCTTGAGAAGATGGGCCTTAGATACATGGGCAATTGTAGCTTGGACAAGTGGGAGATTGTTAGAGTAGGATGCCCAATGCCCCAATTAGATTGGGTGTATTATACTCTTTTGCTTTTATCAAGACAATTTTATTGGGAATCATATTAATAAAAAGGCATTTTCTTTATCTTATACCTTATATTTTTTTTTTCTGCACATTAGATAAAGTCCTTAGACCAATTTAGCTACGGGGCATAGTCGAGCATATGATGGCAATCATGGAACATGACTCTAAGGCTTTGGTCTTAAATAAGTTTTGAGTCGAGAGCTTTTTGAGATAGGACATCAAATAGCTCAGTAAGACTCGTACATATAATGCATTCTCGTGAGATGAGGATGTCACATTCCATTGGCATTAGCGTAGAGACGTAAGTGCATGTACGTGGGTGCTTGTTAAGGAACAAGTACACCGAATATTGCCCGCAAGAAATTCTTAGTTGGAGGCTTTGCCCGTCGAAATAAGAATTTTGTGTTGCGATAGTACACGACTAGTCCTCAGACTTGAGGCACGATGGTAGCCTTGTGTGCATCCTGCAGCACTTTGATATATCTTCTGATTGCTTGACAATCATAAAAGGGGTATGTTGGGTGTTGCACTGGTGTGCATGGAGGTTTGTCAGTGGCCAACATAGAATTCAACACTTGTCTTTTTAAACAAAGGGAATCTCCTATGTTTTCATAGTTCGTGATTCAAAGACCTTGGCCAAGGAAGTATGAATTGTGATTCATCAAGAATCATTGAAACTTGAAATGGGATCACAGTTATTAATCATTTAGGATTTGACTTATAATCCATGTCTTAGATTCAATTAGGAGATTAGCTGTCGAAAGGACCGTACGTGTATGGTACTCGCAACTAAAATAGGTTTACTCGCTATTTCACCTAAGACTAGTTTGCCATGATTACTTGCTAGGTGTTTTCATGGATAGTGAGGTTCTTGGAATTAAGGAGTTGATTCCAAGCGGATTAATTAATTAGATTAATTAATTGGAATAATTGTTATTCATAAGTTGCAAATGTTGCAAAACCACTACTAGCTTAGTAGTGAACCTAAGAGGGTCACACATCTTTATGGAAAGTAATATTTTTAATTTTAGATTTTATCCGATGGTTGGAAATTAATTAATTAATACTGATCAATTAATTAATTAAGGGTTCTATTTAATTTAATAGTTAAATTAAATTATTCAATTAAGTAATTGGATTATTTAATTGGACCTAATTTGATTAGGAAGCCCAATTGGAGTAAATTAAATTAATCAATTGGATTGATTAAATTGGGATTGAATCAATTGAATTGATTTGGGGATTTTTGAGTCCAAGCCCAAAATAAATGTGCATCACTTAAGAAGCCCACTAAAGTATGAAAAAATAAATTAAATAAATATGATTTATTTAATTAATATATTTATAGATAAATAAATATAGTGACCAATTTTATGGGATAAAATAGGCCACTAAGATTTAATATAATTATAGTATATATATATATGATATATATCTATCTTGATATTATTTGAAGAGTTCAAATTAATATCAATAATGTATGTAGACAATTTTGATGATTAATGTAGTCTCAAATTAGTCCACATACAATAGGAGAGAGAAAAGAGAAGAGTTTTTGGAAGATTTGGAATCCTTCCAAGATAAGGTTTGAAGTAGTTTAAAATTAAAAAACTTTCCAAGAGTTGGAAAAGGATTAAAATTTTCAGCCCTATATATATGAGGGATGACAATTACATAATTCAATTCAAAAAATTTTGAGTAAAAAAAATTATTTTGTTTAAAAGTCTTCTATTTTTACTCTCCAAGAAAAGAAAAGAAAGAAAAAGAAAATCAGTTTCTTGTTATTCTCTTCATATTATTGTTTGAAGAACTTAAAGAATTAATCTTTATTGTTCTTGAAAATATACTCCGGTTCTAGATTAGTAAACAATTAAAAGGATACTAGCGAATCCTTTTGATTAGTGTTGCTTTTCGTATCGTGGATCTGATAGAGGGGAGACACTTGGATCCCTGCGAGTTCTGATAGTCTAGGATAAGCAATTGATTGCTTCATTCCCTACAACAACCGGAGTGCACGAAAGATATAATCCGATTTTATATTTATTTATATATTCACTTGAATAAGCGCGATCGTTAAAATCGCTTTCGAATCAAATGGGTTAAATTTATGTTTGATAAAAATTTTAATTTTTCGCTGCGTATACCCCTGCGATTATAGCGAACCCAACAATCAGAATCAAAATTGCCAGTACCAAAAATGAAATATGGCCAAACTAAAGGAGCATAATTGTTCTTTTACCTTCATTTAAAACTGGTATTGAAATAAAATAAAATTATAAAAATATAACAAGGAATATATAATATTCTTTTTGCTTTATTGTTATTTTTAATGAAGAATATAACCATAAAACTTAATTATTACTGACCATCGATTGAGATCACAAGATTTTACAAGCATAATTGATGCTACTGTTTTTTGTATATTGAGGTGTATCAATGAATCCTCGAAATGTGTCCATGGACTCGTGATTCCTGAAGATAGGTTCCCTACCTGCAATACGAACAAACGGTTAGGAGGGCCCTGGGGTTGTCCCAGGAAAACCCCTCTGATGCCTAAGTAAGAGAATAAATACTAACTTAAAGCGTAAAGTAAAATTACGTACCTTGTAAATGTGAAGATAGCGGCTATTTATACCTATTTATTTTAGGACATGAGCCTCATGGACCTTTGATATAATATAAGCTTCATGGGCTTAGTTACCTTATTAGGCAGATGTTTTGTTTTTTTAGGTTGCTTGGACCTCTAATAGGAATTGGGCTATCAACTTACCCCTGGATCTGAATTAATTATCTGTTGAGCTAAAATAAAATAAGATAAATAAATAAATAAAATAAATACAATTTTCATAATACAGCCCCCCAACTCTTGGGCAGAAGCAATTAGCTAAGAGTTGGAAGCCTCCCAAAAGTGGTAGAGTGTTCCTTGGATTTAAGAGGGAGAGTAGCCCTTTAACTGATCTCAACAGTGGATCCTTTTATCCGCGTGGCTGCACCTCAGTAGCAGGGGTAAAATATGCTTATGTTTCCAAAGAATAATGGTGAAAACGATGATAGAATTCATGTTTTCAGAACCACAATTTCAATCACGTGTATTCACATTTCTCCTTCCCACTTTTTCTTTTTCTCTTTTTTTTATAAGTGCGTCAGTGAAGGTCGCATGAGTGGAGAGAGGTTGTCTAAGCAAGAGAGTCTTCAACAACACCGTGTAAGTTGATTTCTACCTAGATGAGGATAGATCCCTTGCTGACTCATTTTCTCCTAACTGAGGTAATTAATACCTCGGTCGGCTTCGCTTCTCCGTTCAAGGTAAGCCTTGATTGGCTTTCCTGCTCCCGATCGAGATATGGATACCTTAGTTAACTTCTTCCTCGCAATTGAGGTACAGATGCCTTGGCCAGCTTTGTCACTCCGGTTGAGGCGTTGATGCCTTGGCCGACCTCCTTCCTATCGAGGTTTATCTCGATCAAATTTCTATCTAGCCGAGGTTTGTATGCCTCGACCACACTAGTGTATATTGACTAGGATTTGTGTGCCTCAGTTGGGATTGTGCGCCTCGACCACATTTTTGCCTCAGCTATGCCAGTGCGTTTGTGACTCGATTGGGCTCCCCTCGGATGTTTGGGCATTTTCTTTCCCTAATAAAGGATTGATAAGTCATGTGGAGTTTTGGTTGTTCGTTTCTCATCATTCTCTGTGCATAACTTAGCCAAAAATCCATTTTCTCATGAGCATTTTTTCTGGACTAAAGGTAGCACCTCTGAAGTAACTTTGTTGTCTAATGGATTTTCTAGAGCGCAAATACTTGAGGTCTCAGGGTGAAATTTAGTTATTATATTTCTACCTCTACGTGACCTCTGATATATAGTGTTGGATCTCCAACTTTTATATACTAAGTTGTTTTCTCGTAGCAGCATATTGTAGCTCTCCCTGGATTTATTATTTAGGCTAAGTCATCTCTAGGGATGGAGGAGTTAATGGTAGATAGTGTTAAGTCTCTACAGGTATGGCTTATTATTTTGCCTAGGATGGCGTTGAGCTAACGCTTACAGGACTGTTTATCTTTCCTGCTCGCCTACTTTCTTGTCATTTCTTGTGAGTAGATTCTCTACTCCTCATCATTTTCTAGTGGAGGTGATTCTAGCTCTTAGCCTCTGTGTAGGTCAAATTATCCCCAACTCATATATGTGTTTTGAGGGATTCTTGTCCATCTTCATGGTTGAGGAGGGTTGTTGGAGAGTTATACTTCCACTTCTTCCCTGAGCCAGGATGTAGATTCCTGGATGATATAACTTCCTCTTATGGTCTTTGGAAGAATAAATTCTTCTATGTTAAAGATGAAGATTGGGGTTTTCCCTCTAAGTGAAGTGATACTTCTTCCATGGCTGCTTCTTCTTGCAGCATGCACAGTGAGCTCAGGGAGCATTGTACAACTACTACATTATCCAACCAGTTCTTTGATGCCAACGCTTTGTGCCTAGCTGGTACTTGAATGCTTTTCTTTCGTTAGCGTGCTTTGATTGCCTTGACTTGATGTATTTGTTTCTCATATTTGCGTCCTTATTCTTTTAGCAAAGAAGTTAGATGTTGTGGCCATTAAGGCTCAAAGAAGAATATCCATGAGCCTGATGGTGGATCTATACAATCTCTCTCATAGAGAGGCGATTGTGGCAGACACTCTCCACTCAAGTGCACAGGTGTAGAGTATGGATTCTCATTACGTCCAGTTGAGTGTGAAGTTAGTTTCTGATTGACGAGGCCTCTATATGTCCCTGTGTTAGGAAGTTGAGGGGCGAGGTAGATAATACTCCTCCTAGGGGCAGTGTTAGCATAGGAGTGTTCTCTTTTTGCATTAATTGCCTCACGAAGGGATTCTGTTCCTATGGGATATCTTGGAGATGTCTCTAGGCTGGAATATGAACAGGGGCATCATCAGCGAGGATGATATCATTCAGCTCGATCATATGCCTATTTCTAACTTAGATGCCTAGGTAGTGGGCAACTTGGCATGAGTAAGTGAGTTAGTATGTCACCTTTGCTTTACACTTAATTAAACCGCTTCAGCTGAGCTCTTTATCTTTCTTATTTTTGGCTCTTATGATGACTAACATGTTTGGTTGCCTTGCTGCCAACTTTAAAGAGCCAGCAAACTATTTTGAAGCTATTGTAAGGAAGATCTTTATAAAGGTCGCCCGAGAAAGGTAAGGTAATTGAAGATGGAGAAATGCCAAGAGCAGCTTAGGTAGTTGCAAACTCTCCAAACTCACTTGCAAGAGATGGAGCCCCCCAGGGTGATAAAGCCGAATGAGCATTCAGAGATTTAGCTTAGGAGCTAATAGCTTGGAGCTTCTTTTGCTATATTCACTTTACTCTCATTGTTTAGGGAGTACGCTTTACTTTCGCTAGAGACATGTTGAATGATCTATTTTGCTTCCTACATATAAGATGTTTTCATTACCTGAGTATGGCATGCACATTTGCTACTGCTGTTGTTATTTTCTGAGTGATAAGGACTTTATGTCCTTTGTGTTTCATGTTATCTCCTAGTGTATACTATAACTTATTGCGAGACTAAGTTGCCTTCGGAAGCGTTGAGGTTAGCTTAAGATAGTATTATATCTCTGTAGGTAGGGCTTAGTAATGTGCCCAGGATAATATTGAACCAACGCTTATGTGATAATATGTCGGGGATGGTGTAGAGCCATTGCTTGTGGGACTGCATGCCGAGAAGACATAGAGGTCGTCGCTTATGGGATTGTATGCTCGGGATGGTGCAGAGCTATCGCTTATAGGACTATCAGGTGCCCGAGATGTGCATATAGCCATCACTTATGGGACTGTCCAGTACTCGGGATATGCGCATAATCATCGCTTATAGGTCTATCATGTGTTATTATTGTCTTGCTACTTATTCATTAGTTTCTTGAGCTCTGCAAAAGTTAAGCTCCCTGTATATATAATTGAGATATTTGATATGGTTCAATATCAATAACAACAATTGTAGAATGAAAATGTTAGCAGTAAGGGACTTAGCCAACCTAAAATATAAATATCCTAAAATGCAGCGCATAAGCTAGCAAAGTAGCAAAAGACTTGGGCAAATTTTCAAAATCAATAAATAAGGGAGCATGTGTGCCCTCAAGGCTCACTAATGCTCTCTCCTGGGCACTTTGCCCTCCTCAGGTGGTAACATAACACTCTATCATAGTATGTATGTCTCTCAAAACTTCTCCTATACCATTAGTGTTGAGGACATGATCAATCTGGTAACTTAATGATGTCCATATATTCCTATGGTAAGTGGAAGCACTATTTCTGTAAGTGCATTCATTGTTTCCCTGGTGAAGCCTATAATAGAGGATTTACTGGTACTAGCTCGGCTTGATCTACCTTAAATTTTTTGAAAACATCATAGAAGATGATGTCTACAACACTTTTTCCATCTACCAGTGCACTCCTTTTAAGAATGTTGGCTAGCATCACAGAGATAACGATGGCATTAGCATGGTGCTCAGCTGTAGGATTATCATGTTCTCCAAATGTTATTTCTTTACTCATCTCTTAAATATGAGGAATTTATTTAACACTAGAAGGGACTTGGGTACTGTGCTCTGCCTGCTTCTTCTTGTATGCCCTGAGTGTACTTTTAGCATCCCTGCCTGAGGTCGTTCTTGCTTAGGTCTTCTCTCAGCTTTCTTGAAGGATTAATAACTCCTTGTCACCAAGCCATCAGTAGAGCTTCTACGAGGGGAGTGTTCATGGGGCATAATGGCGAGAGTCAGGCATGGTCTGACGTCGCTCTATCCTCTTAAAGTTAGGCCTTCCTCAGTAGTTGGTGTAATCTTCTGATGTTATGATCTAATTGTTTGGTTCGCGCGATCCCAGGAGACGTATACGCAGCGGAATTTAAAATTTCAAAAAACATAAATATATATATTACATCACATGTAATTTAAATGAATCCCGAAACCCTTTCGCGATTATTCAGTTGTGCGTTTTCTGATAATTAAAGTAAGAATGTTTCAGAAACTCTTACCTTGATTTGCACTCCGGCTGATGTAGGGATTGAAACGATTCAAATCGTTATCCCTGCATAAAAGTATCTCCATGTTCTTCAATTCAAAATCCTTTTGATTGAAATCTGATTCACTTTTAGGATCCCAAATATTATCCCTCTAACGGTATCCACACCTTGGATGCCCACTCGCAACCGAATCCTATGCTAGTAGTTTTCGATTCGATAATTTTATCCTAGAACGATATTGTTTGGAACAAGAACACACTAACATTTAGTGTTTTAGGTGTTTAATTTAATTCTTAATTCAAGAATTAAACTGGATAAAAGGTTGGTGAACTTTTGGAGATTGAAAGGAAAGGAGGGACAAATTTTTGGGGATGAAAGAAAACTATTTTTCTTCACTAAAATCTGCAATTAAAATCCCCATAAAAATATCCAAGAAGATTGTCAATCAAGACTATCACAAGTTCTTTCTATATAGGACTCTTCTTCCTTTCTTATCTCCAACTCTTTTGGTAAGTTTCCTTATCCCATAAGGACTTTCCTTTTTCCTTATTACCTCATAAAAATTGAATTCCCAATTCAACTTCCTCTAAAAATTGAATTCCCAATCCAATTTCCTAATGGGCTTCCTACAAGCCCACACCTAATGGGCCTAGGCCTAAGTAATCAATTAGGCTCTACTTTAATTGATCCAATCAATTAAATTAATTCATTTAATTAATTAGGTCCATCTTACTTAATTGATCCAATCAATTAATTAAATGTTCCAATTGGGCTTCCTAATCCAATTAGGTCCAATCAATTAATCTAATTAATTAATTGAATTAATTCCACACTTGAATTAATTTAACCCCATTAATTAATCACATTAATTAATTTAATTCAACACTTAGATTAATTTCTAGGCTAGAAATGGACTTGTCCAAGTTTTGTGTGTGATCCCTTAGGTTCACTTTAAACTAGTCGTGGGCTCACAACTCTTGTGACTTAGTTGAACAATTAATTATTCTGATTAATTAATCCAATTAATTAATTCTCTTGAAATTAACTCATTAATTCCAAGAACCCACAAGACATGGGAAACATCTAGCAATGTATCATGACTCCTAGTCTAAGGTGAATGTGCGAACCTATTTTAATTACGAATACCATGCAAGTACGGTCCTTCCATCATCTAATCTCCCGATTGAGCCTAGGGCATGGATGTTAAGTCGAAACCTTATTAACTCAATAACTATGTTTCCATTCCTAGTAGCTTGACTCGATGATGAATAATTAGAAAACCCCACGTCTAATTTTTATCCAACCTTGGCTAAGGATTTTAGAGTCAAGTACAGTGGAACACATAGAAGATTCACCTATTCATCTAGATAGGTGACGGATCCTTTGTTGGCCACTCATTAATCTCCATACATGAAGATGTTACACCCAATATAAACCCCTTGTGATTGTCATGCAATCGAAAAATATATCAAAGTACAACATGTCATGCACAAGGTTACCATGGTGCCTCAAGTCCAAGGACTAATTCTTGCACTATCGTAATGAGAAAATTCCCATTCGACAATAGAATATTTCCAATTGGGAATTTTCAGGTGGGGTTGTTCAGTGTACTTGTTCCCAACAAGCACCCGCATACATGCACTAGTGTCTCCACACCAATACATATGGAACGAGGCATCCTCCTTTCGAGCCTGTATCGTATGCGCAAGTTTCAACAGGATCAATGATATCCCATCTCATTAATCCTTAACTTGGAACGTTTTAAAATCACAGCCTTAGAGGCATATTCCACGATCACCATCATATGCGCAACCATGCCCCATAGTTATGTGTGATCTAAGGACTTTATCTAATTCTTATGATGAATTTAAGATAAAGATTGTCATTTAAATGATATTAATATAAATAAGAATGATTCGCAAGAGTATAAGAACGACCAGAATAATTGGCACGCCCGATACTACTCTAACACTAATCTCCAAACATGAGTTCAATACATCCCGTTCGGCTGGGATTCCATCTTGTGAGCATATGCTCCCATCACTTGGAGAGCTGCACTTCTGGTTTTGGCAAAATTCTGCGACATGAGTCTCCTGGGATGATCTCTATCACTTTGTAGGGGGTGGCTACTGCTGGGATTTTCTTCTTGCTAGGGATGAAGATGATCCCAACTTTAGTTAAGAGTTGGTCATCACTATGACTTCCTACTTGTGGGACTATACTCTTTGCCACTGCTCCTGCTAAAGTACCTTACAATGAGGGGTCTTTATAGTATCAATTTTCAGCTGGTGGTCCCTCATCCAAAACTCCTTGTTCAGGAGGTGTGGATTCTAATGGATTGGCCTCTGTAGATCGTTGTGGCTAAACCTCTGAGGCTGGTGAGGGTTGCCTCTTCTTTCTTTTCCTTGTCTCCTCTTTCTTGGACTCTGCTTTATCTGCTTGGCTCCAGCGTGAGGGTTGAGGAGGAGGATTGTCTGAGTGGTGTGTTGTATGTTGAGTTATTGCTCTAAGCACTGCTTGGCGGAAATATCCTTGAACAACGTCTGCGGCGCTTCCTACATGAACTGCGTCAACAATGATCCTACTGAGGCTCTATTAGTTGGGACTTGTTGTTCTGGTATTACGAGAGCTCACTGGTGTTGAGGCTCCTGAAGTTACTGGGGTATACACTTTTGGGACTACTGGGGCGGACGCTCCTGGGGACCGTTGGGGAAGACACTTTCTGCGACCATTGGGGTGGATGCTTTTGGGATCACTAGGGCGGACGCTCCTGGGACCACTGGTTTACTCCATTCCCATTGATCCTCTACTCCTGGTGAGCATCTTGAGAACTTGTTTCTGTGACCTTGTAACGAGTCTGCATTCTCAATGCGACAGTAGGGTTTCCCACAGACGGCACCAAAATGATGCTACTATTTTTTTGTATGCTGGTGTATCAGTGAATCATAACACGTGTTCCGAACTCGCGATTCTTAAAGATGGGTTCCTTGCTTGCAATACGAACAGACGGTAATGAGGGCTCTGGGGTTGTCCCATAGAAGCCCTCCGATGTTTTAGTCAGTAGATATCCGAGAGAATAAGTACTAACTTAAAGTGTTAAGTAAAATTGCGTATCTTGTAAATGTGAAGATATGGGTTATTTATACCTGTTTATTTTAGGACATGGATCTTTCATATAATGTAAGTTTCGTGGGTGTTTGATATAATATAAGCCTCATGGGCCTAGTTGCCTTATCAGGCAGATGTTTTATATTTTTAGGCTGCTTGGGCCTTTAATAAGACTTGGACTATCAACTTGTCCCTCGATCTGAGTTAATTATCTGTTTGATTAAAATAAAAATAAGATAAATAAATAAGTAAAATAAATATAATTTTCATACACATCAACAATGTTTTACTTTGTCCCATCATAGATATATGTCTTTGATGTGAATTTATTATTTTATTATTTATTATTATTTATTAGTTATTGACAAATACATTGAGTCAAATATTAACGATTGACATTTTGATATAATGATGTTTTTCTTAAAAATAAAAAAATAAATATTTTTTTACCATAAAACTTATTTAGGGAGTGATCCAACGCTAACTTTAACCCAACCCAATACTTGTAAAAAAAATGTTATAAAAAAGAAAAAGAAAAACCTCCGGGAAGGCAGCAATGAGGAGTAACAATATGATGCTGGAATGGGTGCCGACCGCCGACTGCCGACCGCATCCACCGCCACATTTGAACAATTTCCGAGTAGGTAGGGTTAGAACGTGAATTCACAGTTTACCTTCAGGTAAAGAGGTAAACTCAACTTGGTAAAATTAAGAAAGTTTTGAGGTACACTAGTTCCGAGGAAACCCAACTGAGATATGTACCATAAAGTCGTAAAAAACGGTCTTGTGTTCTGGGTTTTGTGAAACCCTATTACTGTAAAAAAGTTAGAAATGTTTGTTGCATGCATTTGTTTCGTAATATTCATGTGATCGTATATGATCATGGGTTAGTGATTCAATGTTACCACTTGCCCATGTTCTTCTACGTTTTCTTCTTTTTTGGTTTTGCCAATCCTATCACATGTTGGAAACTCTGCTCCATATATAGCTATAAAATAAAATGAACAACTACTACTTTACTCGTACTCTTGTTTTTTTTTTTTTTTCTAAGAAAAAAAAACGTTATATATGTGGAGGAGGAGTTCGTTAGTTTTAGTGATTTAAAAAAAATAATTGAATAATTCACGTTTTCTGACAGCAGTCTTGTACATATATATGTATATACATCCAGTTCGTTGACCGCATTCTACATTTTTTATGGTGTGTATTAAAGGAGTGGGGGAGTGTTTACAGGTGATTCTCAGCTTTTGGATGAAAAAAATTAATTTTTAGTGTTTTCAAATGTAATTTTTATTTTTATATAATTTAATCAGAATTTAAAAATAGGGGAAGGGTTTTCAAATTTTTGATTCCATTTTAAAATTATTATTTTAAAATCGAATGGCGATTTAAGCTTTACCACACAAATAAAATACTTTTATAACTTTTTAACAAAATATTTTTTTTAACTTATTCTACTTTTCAACAACACATTACAAATACTACCAACTTTTAATTCTCAACTGATTTTCACTTCTATTATAATAAATTACTTTATCTAAATGCAAAAAAATTTGCAAACACTCCCTGAATATTATATGCAATAACTTATGCAATGACTGTGTTAAGACATGTTAGGAAATAAAAAAATAAATAAATTTTAGATCCTCTAATATGTAAATTAATTCTTGATAGTTTTGTAATACTCAGATAATTCCAAATATGTGAATTTAGATTTTTACTATTTTCCTTAAACCCATTCTATAGGGCCACTCTCAAGCTCTGTAACTCATAGGAAAATATTTTCATATATATTATTTTTTGAGGTATGGGAAAAGATCAAGTTTGAAAGCACCTCATGCCTATACTTTATTGGTTATGAGTTTGAATTATTTTAAAAAAAAAAAAATCAGCCTATATTCTCCTTTAAAATATAAAAAATGTATTGATCATAATAATAAAGAACAAAGTTGCTAGTTGTTGCCCTAGTGATCTTTTGCACATAATTAAGGAGAAAATATATCCAAATTGGAATGGCCATATATTTCTATAAGTAAGCATAGGGTATTTTTCAACGAATAACATCGTTCTAGAGTGTTAGATTTTCTTTACAGAAAAAAAGTATTTATAGGGAGTCTTGTAGAAAAAGAAATGTGGAGTAGTACAAATGGGATTATATTACAATAAGCTTTTATTATCAATACAACAGTCCCCAAATTATAGAATGTTTCAACGGGTTGAAAGATTACAATGCTGTAATTAATTATAAGTATGATACATTCCAAAGAATGCACACATAATAAGGGTATAAATGTTTGCAGTTTTTAACCAAGTTTGAATATTATTTTGGACTTAGTTTGATTTTTTATGAAGCAAATTTCATCAAACTAAATATTAGCTGTGCTTGAGTAGCTCGATTGTAGCATGATATTTTTCTATATATTTCAATATTTTTTTAATTTGTAGAGTCCATATGAAGACATGTATGTAGATTAATAGGCAGGCAGCTAAACATATGTATAAAATAGATGACTAAGTTCAACAAACTATTGTCTGCGAAAAAAAAGGATTATATCCTATTGATCGTGTAAATTTTTAGCCTATTGATGGAGTACTTTTACTCCGTTAATTTGAACAAGAAATATCACAATAAATTCATTTGAATAATAGAAGCATTGTTATTATAGTTACAAATGTAATTTTTATCAAACCTTACCAATCATATCACTATAAGAAAAAAAATATTAATTCTTAACAACATAATGTTAAAGTTGCTAAGTATCTAGTGATAAGATTTTTTGTTTTGGTTCAATAATGATTTTTAAAGTTTTAATAGTGACAAGAAATGTACATAGATAAATAGTTACTCAAGAAATTCAGTGACATAAGAATTATGTATAAATTTATCCATATTGATAATTAGAAACATATATATAGTGATAATTTAATGACAACAAAAACTGTCACAATAATTTGTGATTATATTTGTGTTATCACAAAATTATCAATATATACATATCACTATTTGTCCGAAGTTAGACACAATTTTTCTCACTATTATTTTAATAAAATTAAATATTAGTATCCATTAATACATATTATTAGTGATAATTTTAATATTTTCACTTTTTCTATACCTAATATTATTTCTTTCGTGTAGTTGTATATAAAAGGTGAGAAGTTAGAGAAGCTAAGCTCTCACGAAGGCGGCCGTGACTTACCATCCTCTCTCTTTATATATATATACATATTTTCTTTTTGGGACATCCTGAAATAATACTTTATTTTTTAAAATGATTTTTTTTTTTCAAATTATTCTTTTAATTAAAGTGATGGTTTGTATTTTTTTAAAATTATAATTATCATATAAAAATTTATATTGAGTTAAAGTAAACCAATAATTTTGAGATGGAGTGTTAGTAAATGTTTACACAATTCTTCAACTTTGCCACGACCCTTGGAAAAAGAATTACTACAATAGCTAAAGTCAGTTTACCAAGCTGTAGACTACTACGAAAATAATAGTAAAACAAAAAGTGACATTTGAACTTGAGCAGCTTTGAATATCTCCTCTCTGTCGTGCTGTTGAACAGAAGAATATATATCAGATTCAGAATTCTGATAAACGCATTTGGATTTGGGATAGCTGTAACTGAACTGCAGCCACTCATATGAACAACCGAACTTTATATATAAAAAAAGTAACTTTTCCTCGTTGCATGCATGGCGGCAGACAAGCGCAAAACACACACATATTGGGCCTTTTTCCTAACATTGTGAACCAAACCCAGAAAACTCACTTCTACTTTTCTAAGTATAACTTTGAAACATTGCTTTTTTTTGCTTCTGAATTCGAGTTTTCCAATGTACTGCTTGTACTGGGACCCCGTATTTTTTATGTTTGAAGAAATAAAAAATACTAGTTCTTGGAACCCAAGCTTTGACTTGAATTTCAGACTTTGAACTCTTTATAAAGTATAAAATCCCCCCTCCTATAGTCCTATTCCTTTGCATATGTTATTCAGCAGCAAACATACCAAAAAGAAGGGATAAAAGAGTGAACAGAAATGGTGAAATTTAACCAGCAGCTTGTTTTGATATTCATTTTGCTTGCCCTGGGAAAATCTTTCTCACATGCTCGTCAAGGTAAATTCATTTCTTTTGTATCTCAAGTAATCTGCTTTAGATAAAGAATTTTTGTAAATGATTTTTGCTTTCTACTTTTGCAGTAAAGGAAGTAACTGTGGCTGCAACTGAGAAAGAGTTTGCAGTGGAGGAAGACAGTAACTTCAGTTTACAAAAGGTAATTTTAGTTTTCTCTCGTCTCTTTAACTTCAATTTTTATTTCACATTTTCTGGGTGACTGGGAAAAATTCAAACCCGGGAACCTTTTTTAGGAAACACGGGGAATTTATATAAATGCTATTCTTACAGTATGAGCGTGTATAATTAGTTTTCTGTGATGCGTCACAATTTGATATTATGAATTAAAAAGCTGAACAATTGCAGGAAATTCTTGATGCTGTTCCAAATGCAGCCGAAGTTGAAACATTTGCCCAAATTGGTGGAAGAAAAATGATCAATGAGACAAGGAAGAAGAGTAAAGAGACAACGAAAGAGCAAGTCAGGAATAGCAAGAAAGTTTCGATGGCATCATCAGCTGCAGCTCATTCTGTTGGAAACAGAAAAGGTGATGGAGAAGAAAACTGGAAAGATAATTTCATGGCTTTCAGCGCAGATTATCGTTCGCCCAAGTCTCATCCTCCAAAGAATAACTAAAGATTTTCCCAAGTATTGAGAGTGAGAGAACAATTTTCCCTCCTGCTCTTGCTCAAATTGTGAAAAATATACTCCAAGTATATTGTATTCTATTTGTATGTATGAGGTCAAATGAGGAATTCAATATTTTCTGTTCAAATATATATATATATATATATATATATTTTCTTAATTTTTTTATGTGAAAGAAAGTTTCAGCACTTCAATGTTGATGTTTTCCCCCACTTTATGTTGCATACATGCAAAGTGGATGGAGATACAATTATTTCATATTTTCATTTAGAACAGAAGTTCAATTTCTTTATTATGTTGGCCATTGTGGAGTTAATTCTGTTGATCTTATAGTGGAATGACAAATAAGAGTTCAATTATATGACAAAATGTATTCACTGAGCAATTTCATCTGTCCAGCATAACTATGTAATTTGATGGTGCTTCTAGTAAAACATGTTTTTATGGATATTGTCTTATAATATAAAAACTTGAAAGTTATAATATTATATTTATTTTTTATTTATTCAAATTATCTCTAAAGAAAACAATAAAAATGTTAATAAAAAATTATTTTTTCTTCCACATTATTTAAAATAATATAGGCAAAAATCCATTTTGGACCTGTCACTTTTGGTCCTTTAAAATATGGGAGTGGCAATTTACCAATAGTAGCTTCCAAATTTTGAACACATGTAGTCCAATTTTGCCGAAAATTTCAAAAATCACCCAGAAAATTTCATGTTTCGGGCAAAATGACCCAAAAGTTGGGGATTATATGGTTTTGGCCAATTTTGCTCATATGGCAGGTCAAGCGGAACATTTTAAAGGAAAATTTTATACATATATTTTTAATTTTCTCCTATTTTCTTTTTCTTTCATTTCTCTCTTTCTTCTCTTACCACCATTGCCTTTAGCCACCATTGCCGCACCATGCCACCAATGCTACCAGCAATTCAATTTCACATTTTAGCATTAAATAATTTTTGATTTTTATAGATTTGTGGGCTGAGATATTGAAGGTGACGGTGGTGCTGTTGTATAAATGGTAAAGCTCGCAACCTATACAAGAAGGAAGAGAAAGAAAGAGAGAAATTTGGCAATTGAGGAATAAGTAAAAACAAAATAGAAGGAAAAAGGGATAGAAAAAGGGAAAAAAAAATAGGAGAAAAAGAAAAAAAGAAAAAAAGAAAAAAAAAAGTAGAAAGGAAGTAGAAATTAATTATTTTTAATTTTTAATTTTATAGTAATATATTTAGTTACTTAATTAAGTTTTTCATTTATTTAAGTGATTCAAAGAAGAGAGAATTCTTTTCAAAATTGTCCACTTGACATAACATACGAGCAAAATTAGTTAATTTTATCTCCAAAATATGTATGAAAAAATTGAAACTAACTGTATGTAAATTGTCACGCCCCCCATTTTAAAGAACCAAAAGTGAAAGTAGGTTGATTTTCAGGATAAAAAATATAATTTAGCGAAAACTTGTAGGTCACTAATTCGAATACAATTTATTCCATGACAAAAATAGAAGAAATCTTTGAAAGTTGTTTTAAAAAAATATATATAGAAACATACCACAAATAAATTCATACATTTTTTGTTTATTAAAAAAATCACGTAATAATCATTATCTAAACCAATATTAGTTATAAAGTAAAATGGACTAATTTATTAGTTAGTAGGATGGACTTGTTAATTATTTTCACAAATTATAAATGAATATGAAATATCTGTTAGGGAAGTCTATTGCGCTTGAACCGTTTGTAGGCCTTTCCCAAGCCCTTGGCGTGATAGAATCGTTTTGAGCAGACCATGTACGTACTTCCGTCGTGAGAGGCTTGATCAAATTTGTATTGCGAATGGCCCTAGATTATGGAGGAATCAATTGCGCATTGAATAAGGGGGTGATTCTAATATTCATATTGATTGTGAAAAGAAATTGAAATTGATTTTTAAATTAGTGCAATGAATTCCTCTAATTACTTTGACTAATGATTTTATGAATTAAGAATGAATGCAACTTGCAAGCAGAACCTATTAGTATATTTTAATCCTGTTTGCAAGCCCGTTCCTGTAGGCTAGGCTGGCTGTATGACAACATATTGAGGGTAAGTCCGCAAACTTTCGGATTATATATGTCTTTCATACTTGAAATCTTGATGTCACCAAACATTTGATCTGGAAATAAATCTATGTTAGGATTATTTAGTTATAAAGTGTACGTGTCATAGTTGATCGAAAGGAGATTTTAGAATATCCAGAATAAAGTGGGGTAAGTATAAAATTAATTTTTTTAAAATAAATTTTGTTCTTTATATTGGTACTATAGAAAATAGGAAGTCTGTCTCCTAAGATACAATATTTTTTATTATTAGAGTAGGATGCCCAACGCCGCAATTAAATTGAATATATTATACTCTTTTTTTTTTTTTATAAAGACAATCTTATTGGAAATCATATTAATAAAAAAATATTTTATTTATCTTATGTTATGCATATTTTATTTCTGTATATTAGATAAAATCCTTAAACCAAATTTAGTTATGGGGTATGGTCGTGCGTATGATGGCGATCATGAAACATGCCTCTAAGATTTTGGTTTTAAATAAGTTTCGAGTCGAGAATTTTTTGAGATGGGATATCAAATAGCTCAATAAGACTCGCACATACGATGCATGCTCGTAAGACGAGAATGTCGCATTCTATTGGCATTAGCGTAGAGATGCAAGTGCATAAATGTGGGTGCTTGTTAGGGAATAAGTACACCAAAGATGACCCGTAAGAAATTCTTACTGGAGGTTTTGTCTATCGAAATAAGAATTTATGTGTTGCGATAGTATACGGCTAGTACTCGGACTTGGTGTACGATGATAGTTTTGTATATATCCTGCAACATTTTGATATATCTTTTTATTACTTGACAATCACAAAGTGAGTATGTTGGGTATTGCACTGATGTATATGGAGATTTGTCAATGGCCAACATAAAATTCGACACTTGTCTTTTTAAACAAGGAATCTCTTGTGTTTTCATAGTTCGTGATTCAAAAATATTGGTCAAGGCAGGATGAATTGTGATTCATCAAGAATCATTAGAACTTGAAATAGATCATAGTTATTGAATAATTTAGGGTTTCGACTTATAATATATGCCCTACATTCAATCGGGAAATTAGCTGTCGAAAGGATCGTACGTGATGGTACTCGCAACTGAAATAGATTTACTCACTATTTTACCTAAAACTAGTTTGTTATGATTACTTGTTAGATGTTTTCATGGATAGTGAGGTTTTTGGTATTAAGGAGTTAATTCCAAACGAATTAATTAATTGGAATAATTATTTTTCATAAGTTGCAAATGTTTCAAACCTACTACTAGCTTAGTAGTGAACCTAAGAGGGTTATGGAAAGTAACATTTCTAATTTTAGAATTTATCCAATGGTTGAAAATTAATTAATTAATATTGATTAATTAATTAATTAAGGGTGGGTTCTATTTAATTTAATGGTTAAATTAAATTATTTAATTGGACCTAATTTGATTAAAAAGTCCAATTGGAGTAAATTAAATTAATCAATTGGATTGATTAAATTAGAATTAAATCAATTGGATTGATTTTTGAATTTTTGAGTCCAAGCCCAAAAATTAATATAGATCACTTAATAAGCCCACTAAAATATGAAGAGAGTAAATTAAATAAATATAATTTATTTAATTAACATATTTATAGATAAATAAATATAGTGATTGATTTTATGGGATAAAATCGGCCACTAAGATTTAATTTATATATAAATATAATTTTAGTATATATTTGATATATATCTATCTTGATATTATTTGAAAAGTTCAAATTAATATCAAAAATATATGTAAACAATTTTGATGATTAATATAGTCTCAAATTAGTTCACATACATAGAAGAGAGGAAAAGATAAAAGTTTTTGGAAGATTTGGAATCCTTCCAAAATAAGACTTTGAAATAATTCAAAATTAGCAAATTCTCCAAGAGTTGGATAAGGATTGAATTTTTAGCCTCTATAAATCATTATGGCTGTAAATTACATAATTAATTCAGCAAATTTAAGCAAAAATTATTATGTTTAAAGTCTTCTATTTTTCCTTTCCAAGAAAAGAAAAAGAAAAATATTTTCTTGTCTTGATTTTCTTGTTCTTTAAAGAAAATCAGTTTCTTATTATTCTTTTCATATTATAGTTTAAAAAACTTAAAGAATTAATTTTTATTATTTTTAAAAATTTACTTCGGTTCTAAATTAGTAAATAGTTAAAAAGATACTAGCGAATCTTTTTGATTGGTGTTACTCTTTCGTATTGTGGACCTAATAGATGAAAAACACTTGAATCCTTGCAAGTTCTGAATGTCCAGGATAAAAAATTGATTGCTTTATTTTCTACAACAACCGGAGTGCACGAAAAGTATAATTCAATTTTATATTTGTTTATATATTCACTTGAATAAACACGAGTGTTAAAATCACTTTCGAATCGAGGGATTATATTTATGTTTGATAACAAATTTAATTTTTCGTTGCATATACCCTTACGATTATAGTGAACCCAACACTTACAAGATTAGTATAACACTATTCTAATCTTATCGGGCAAACCAAAAGCTTCACTATAATCTTCTTAAAAGAATAGCAAGAATACTAAAATAATTAAAAGTATTTTAGTAGAGAGAGACCTTGTATAGGCAATTTGGTGCCCAATCACAAGTTGTCATGTCCCTTCATTTAGATAGATTTGGACTACAAGATCGCACCTCTTTAGATATGGTCACATCCTTCTGCGAAGGTCTATTACTCTTGCCATGCATCTTTCACACCTAAATGGTCGTATCTAGTCACCCATGCCTCGTCAGTAATTAGGTCCAATCGCAAGTCACGCCTCATCAACAACCACTTGTACTGGCATGTCCACTCAGCACCTAATCACATAGTGTGTTTGGTGTTGCTCAATTTCTACTGCAAGTGTACGGTATCAAGTTTTAGTATAGAGTGATGTGAAAGATTATCGTGTCTCAAGGAAGTGTATATGCAAGTACCAAAATATAGACCACCCAACTATATTCAATTGAACGACATTTGTTATAGTGATTAAAAACTAAAAACAAATTAACTAACAATAATCAAAATTAAGGAATGCAATGGATATAATTCAATAAAGATAATGGATCACCATTCTACTTCATGATGAATTTCACAAGTTCGTGGTTAGGATTATTATTTGGTTGTGTGATAGTGGGACTTTCAATTATATTTGATATTATCTCCTAAGATATTTGAACTCTACCATTAGAAGGTAACCGACTATATCCCTATAGCGGGTTTAACCTACTAATGATGTATTGAATTTTCTGAATTCCTCTAGCTTTCAACTTTTATCTATCCGTATAGAAACCTAGTCTACAATATACATTACACGAGCACTTGTTGGAACACTACCTCATTGTCTCAATCATAACAACAAAGATCATTCCAAAGTTGGCAAAATTTCAAAAAGCATTAAGAGCATAATATATGCTCAACATAAATCAAACATCATTCACACCACAAACAAGATATTAATTCATAAATTCATAGAAGTGGCTTTCCAAATCTTGACAAAATATGGTTTAGCTCATGTTGAAATTAAGCAAGTACCACGTATTCATCAACACCATAGTTTTTACACAACTTCTCAAAACTAAATAAATTTAAGAAGAAACTCAAGAGATTCTTCACTTCTTTCTCTTGAATCTTCACTACTCAATGTAAGCTTCTTCTCTTTTTGGCTTTAAAACCCTAAGCTCCTTGAAATGAGTGTGTGTTTTGATGGAGTGTATGTGTAGCAACGTGAAGAAGTGTGTGTTTTTTGTAGAAATAATTTGTGTGTGAGAGTTTTGGCATAAAGTAAGTGAAATAGGTGATGTATGTTGTGAGTTATGTGTGTATATTATATATATCATACAGTATCACATGGGTTATGATGTATAGGTACATACTATGTTGCCTCTTTGTCCGCCACTTGTCACATAAAGACCCACGCATAATCTTTTTTGTTATGCAAGTGGAGTAGCAATGTAGAATTCTATTTTGCTTTTGGTATTGCAGTGTTGTGTATGGAGTCGAGGTACTTTTGCCTTTGTTTTGTTTGGTGCCGAGGTGAGTTTACTGCAGTTTAGGGCAACACCGCATTGTAGCTTTGTGGTGTTGCGGCATTGATTCTTTTACATTTTTTTGCACTTTCTTTATCTTTGAGACCTATTTCTTCCACTTTGTACCTATACACAAATATCAAAAGATAAGTACATAAATATATCAATAATATTAAAAAATATTATAATTTGTGTTATTGAGAGTGTCGAAAAATAATTTGAATTATGAGTTTATTAGTATTACCAGCGAGTGCTACTTGGACGAATCCACCATGTCACTGCCACGTTGATCTACCCCACCACATCATCGATCTATGGCCAAGCCACTCCACCACACACTGATTCCATTTTTGAAAAATTTAAGGCTCATCAACTCTTCACGATAACACATACATGCGGAGTGCAAAGTGCACAGTAAAGCACCTAATGCGACCTTCACGACGTGTGTGCGTGCGTGTTGGTGCAGGCTCGAGCAGTGATTTACAATACCTTCATAGTTTTTTAAGCCAGCTAAAGCTAATCAAAAGTCCATAAGGGTTCACCATAAGGAGAAAGAGATTTTACTCTCTTCTTGAAGTGGTATTCATTATTGGGAAACAAACTTGCTTCATTTTTCCAATATGGGGATCCCTCCCTCCCTACACTTAATGGATACTATTTTAAAGCTTGGAGACTTATCCCTTCACCCACAAACTTTTAATATGGGATACCCCATTATTCCAATAATCCCCTACATGAATGAAAGAAGTCGACACGAAATAAAAAAAGATGAAGAATATGTTGTCTAAAAGATAGTGCAACAAGATAGGTAGCTTTCCCTTCGAACATTCCCTGATAAAAGCTTATCAGATTCACTTGGCTAATCAATAAACTCTAAGTTTTGAACTGTTGGCCCTTATTACAAGCCTAGTTAATAAACTCTACACACTAACTCTCATATCAAGTTTGATTCTCTATTATATTCATTATTTCAACCATGAACTCTCTTAGGTTTTGCAAGTGTTTTAGAGAATTTACCTATCAAAACTCTTATAGAACTAACCATATTCACACTCACATAGGTGATATCCTATAAAGAGTATCCTATTATACTCTAATTGTACTTTTACAAGATATAGGCATCAGAAAAAATAAAGCTTATCCTTAATGATTTTGTAGGGAGTATGTCGTTGCACCCAGAAATGAGAAGGAATTAAATTCCTAAGTGTTTCCAATTGAGTCATTCAAAATTTAATTTTTCTATTAAACCTTGTTTGTGGGATCTCCAGTTGCTAGATTAGATTTTCATTAAGATGACTCATTCATTTTTTATGCTTTAAGCCAATTTTCCTTGATATGCTTTTGATACGCTTTCTTAACAATAGATCCACTAGGTTATCCTTTGATTTTACAAAATCAATGGATAAAGTTTCATTAGATAGCAATTTCCTAATGGTAATATGTCTTCAATGAATATGTTGTGACTTAATGTGATATACAACAATTTGTGTCCTACCTATAACTGCTTAGCTATTGTAATGAGTGTATATTGTTGGCACTGGTTTTGGCTATGTTGGAACATTTTCTACGAAATGCCTTAATCATTTTGCTTCTTCCCTCACTTTATCTAAAGCTAAACTTAGATTCTATAATAGGAAGAGCTATACATGTTTGTTTGAAATGTTTTCTTGATATAGTACCACCACCAAGAGTAAATACATAAACACTATTTGATTTGAATTCATTAGTGTCTGATATCCAATTCGCATCACTATATCCTTCAATGAATGGAGGATATTTTCTATAGTGTAATGCATACTCCTTGGTTCTTTTCAAGTATCTCAATACTCTAATTAATACACTCCAATGGTCATTAATTGGGTTACGATAAATCTAGTTAGCTTACTTATGGCGTAAGCTATGTCTGGCCTTGTATAATTCATTAAGTACATTAGGCTTGTAATGATTTTGGGAATATTCTAACTGTTGTTTTTTATTTTTCATATTATTGTGGAGAATAATATGAGGTAGAAATGGATTATTTATCTCTTTAATACTTTGGGACTTAAACCTCTCAACCACTTTATCAACATAATGTGATTGAGATAATGATATCCCATCAGATATTTTAGAGATCTTTATTCTCAAGATCACATCAGCTTCTGTAACACCCCCACCACTAAATATAGATATTGGTATAATAATAATTTTGATAAGGTAGCACATGTGTGTGTGTATATATATATATTTACTTTTGTCAAATGTAACACTTTGAGAAACAATAAAGTATTTTCTCATATATAACCCTGTATATAGAAAAATCACTGTTTATATATAGTCAGCAATTTACACAATAATAATGAATGTATAAATTAGAATATGCCCACAACACAACCCAATAAGTTATCATCCATGTACATTATTCCTCAGAACTTGTAGGAACCCAACAGCTTGCCCAGTAAGTCCATAGTATCAAGTATCACTAGACTCACCTACAATGCATAAACTATATGAGTTAATGCTCAAGAAGTAAAGATTATACATGTCAAAGAATAATTCACAATATCAAGTCATGCATCTCAAAATGCTATGCCCACAATTCAATTCCATCAATCAAAATATTTCTCTCAAAATTATTTCTTTCTTGGGCCCCTGACCAATGTACTATCTCATGCACTAGAAAAGAGCTCTGCACATCGTCATAATCCAATGGCCAATAATCATATAAGTATGCAAATCCATGCATACTTATACGCATGCAAATCCATGTATGCCAACTTGTAAATCCATGCATACAACCATATAAATCCATGCATGCTTCGGTGCACTAATAGTGGTTAGCAAAATATTTTCATTTCTCATAATCATGTCGTGCAATGTAAGATTTATCACAATATTTATATATGATACATGTACGTGCCAATGCCCATGTATATATGCTCAATGGACATGAATAACAGTAATGTGTGCTCTCTGCTACGCACATATGATCTATGGTGTTACATATAAATCACACATTTATTATGTTTATGCATTGTAATTGTAAATGAATCTTTACTTACCTTTGATCGGTTGTGTGTTACTTCTAGATTTCTTAAGTATTACTCCCCAACCTTAGATGTGAAATAATCTGTAAAAATATAAGATATCAATCACCATCCTCAATTAATAAGTTCATCATACCTAATGTAGTATAAAGATCTTGAATCTCAATTTAACTAAATAGCCTTATTACTTAGAAACTATAACCGAATATAATATTCTACGTACCTTTGTTCCACATCTTAAATGTATATTAACCTCACTTAATTGATGTATTATAACTCTTACAATATTTTTCTAATTGTTAGGGATCAAATGCACCACATCTATGTTGGAACATGTTAATGAACCAAATGAGACAGATTCACCACTTCACATTTTCTTGCTGCCACATTAATTTGCATGATGATTTTGACACCCTTAGACATATTTATTCACTCCCCAATTTTTATCACACTTAGATAACATCAAAAATAATGTAACCATATCATATAATGGCTAAAACTCATGGATATAGCTTCCCAAGTTCAGCTCCCTTCACAGCATACTGAAACAGATTTTTTCCTACCTTGATAATTTTACGCACTTCATGACATTAATAGTTTTGGCACCCTTAAGTATATTCAATCACTATAAACTTTTCACCACACTTATATAACATATAAAAATAGACAAAAAGTTCATATACTTGCCAAAACTAATGGATTTAATGTTGTAAAATCAGTCCCCTTCACATAGGAGAAAATCTTAAATTCGATGGTGACAGTTTTGAGCATCTCTTCAATATCATGCCCTATTTCAATTTCTAACCTATGAAAATTTATTCCAATACTCTTAACCCATATATAAACATGTATATTATGATAATTACAGATTTTATTCAACATACCATATACTTTTGAAGCCTAAAACACAAGAATACAATAAGGTGACAGTTTCTAGTACAAGTGTTTTCTATTAAGTATTTGCAACCAAAAACCCTTTCTTTGTGTACCAACGCCTATCTAATAACATAATAACACATTTATAAATAATATTAAAAAATTAATAAGCTAATAAACCTCAAAATAAATTTGAAAGTCATGACAAACCCGTAGGTTAAGCTCACCTTACATAGTATTCTACTTGAACTTGGTTATTTCTCATTCTCTTTACTTGTTTTGCCTCATTTTTTTGTTTGGATCACTTAGGACCTATTTAGAGAGATTTTTATATGTATTTAGAAGCTTAAATGGTGCAGAAGAAGGTTTAAGTCGTGGATGTTAGCTTAAAAGTGAAGAATAGGTTGAGGTGCTAGCTTGATAAGTCTAAGTATGAGGTGACATAAGCTTGAGGTGGCATGTCATGGTATAATCTGATTTTTTCCCTTATCTTGCAGCTCTAATCTTGTGTGTCTCATATATTCTTATTTGGTTTCAACCTATCTTAGTCACCATTCATTCCCATAGGTAATTCCTATGTCCGTTCATTCGATCTCCAAACCGATTGACATCCAATTCTTAAATGATTGTCTAGTTTGCATTTCCAAAATCATATACACATATGGACCTTGTATTATGACACTTAAATAATATTATATCATGTCCAATATCCCAAATATGTTAATCCATAGATGTATACTTTTAAAACATCTCGATCTAATTAAATTGAATCATATAAACTTACTAATAACACATTTAACACTTCCAAAATTATAACATATAACCTATGAATATCCAATATATCGACCAATATATTTCTTTTCTTATTTAAATATAGAATTTCTTAGTTAGTTATAAGATCTCAACCACTAATATCATGTGATAGCATTAAAGGTCTAACGATTAAGAATGCTATATAAGATGCCATATAAATATTAATGCAAATTAGCAAATAAGTAGCATATAATGCACGAATCAGATTGGTCAAGTGAGTAGTGTGAAGATTGGGTATTACAGCTTCACCCATGTCTTTCAAATCAAAATTATTGATGAGCATTTTCTTTATCTTATTGATGACTTCCATATTAGTTTCTAATATGAGCATTTCATCTACATAAAAATATACAAATACATGTGCTTCTCCAAATTCTTAGAGTAGACACATTTATCACACTCATTTATTGTGAACCTATTTTTTATCATGGCACTATCAAACTTCTCTAGGTGTGGATACCATTAGAAAGGTGATGCTTGGAATTCTAGCAAATCAGATTTTTGTCGGAACTTAACAATTTGAGTCGTTTTACACCTTCTATCAATAAAAGCGCATTCAGGTAATATTTGCTAACTTAGAACTTTTATTTAAATTGTGTAAAGAGTAAGTGCAAAATGATCAATCGTATCGGATGCAAGATTAGATTAGCATATTTAGTATGCATGTTTAATTATATTTTTTTTTTTTTCAAATTTTTGTAACCATCCTGTGACATACAAACCCAACTTAGACATACATACATATAATGCATTTGTGTATTTGTTTTCTTTTGCCATAACTTATTTGTTTATGAATTTTTGAAAGCTTTTCAATCCCACAAATAGCATAAAACCCCTCAGTTATGAAAATAGCATAAAACCTTCCTCGTCTTTTTAAAAAACAGCAAAAAGCCCCTATTTTATCAAAGATAATGGACGTGTTGTGCACATACTGGAAATGAGAATGGAATAGGAAAAACCCTTCATTTAACTGAATTTGACCATAAAAATAACTAAAGTACCCCTTCCAATACTATATATGTATAATGCCTTCATTTAACTAAAATTAAGTCTGAAAACAACTATGATACCCTTGCAATTAAGTGATAATATAATTCTTTTTGAATTGTTTTAGCTAATTAAATTTTGTTCATTAATATAATATGATTCTTTTTGAATTATTTAAGCTAATTGCGTTTTGATTCATTAATATAAATGATTCTTTCGGATGAAATGGCAAAAAATTAAATAAAATTACAAGGAATTTACAAAAATTACAGAAAATTTATAATTTTTTTTATAGAAAATGAAATTGTTTTACAGAAAATTACAAGAAATTTACATAGAAATTACCAAAAAAAAATTACAAAAAATGACAAAAAGTTTATAACAAATTACAAAAAATCGACTTCAAAAGTAATATTTATTTATAATTATTAAAACTTTATAAGAAGTAATATTTAGAATTATAAAATTTACCCAATTTATAAAAACCAAAAAAATATATATTAGTATAAATTTCATTAAAATTCCATTAATATTATAAAATTTTCCAAAAAAATTCAAAAAGATACATAACAATTTTAAAAATATATAAAAAAACATAACTATTTCAAAAAATTACTGAAAAAATTACAATGACAGTTACAGAAAATTTTAAAA